>JBCEWC010003610.1:0-29707 GCA_038996855.1 Solanum aculeatissimum
TTTTTTTTAATAACTAGAATATCAATTAGTGAAGGGAAAATTTGGTTGCTGAAAAGAGGTATAACGACCGGATTTTTATCGTCGTTAAACTTTTAACGGCGGAGCTTTTAACGATCGGTGACGACGGGATTTTTATCGGTCGTTATTAGTCAATAACGATCGGATTTATACTTTTAGCGACTGAATTTCCCCTCATTAAAGACCAATTTTTGTGTAGTGTAGAGAATTTGGAAAGGAATGCTTAATAGCTAGGATTAAGATGAGACTAATTGACAACATGATTGATGGAGTGAGGTCTTGAGTATGATTGTTTATGCACATAATCAGATAACCAAATGGGAGGTTTGGTGGTTCTAGTAAGTCTTCTTGTAGGTTACAGTGGTTGTGGAGGAAGTAATGTTGTAGGATCAGTGGCTGAAGGATGTAGAAGAGGATTATTTTCTGAGGTGTGATGGGAGAAGTAGGGTGAGTTGGAGGCAATGAGGCTTATACATCAGGTGATGAATGAGTATTAACTGATTGTGGTGATGAATATACTTGATGGTCATTAGATACACTATCTGGTTCAAGAAGATGGGGGGGGGGGGGTTAGATCAGGTAGAGGAAGCTCAGAAGATCTGCTAGACAAGTCTTTGAAAGGAAAGATGTGTTTTGTGAAGTGAACATCTCTACTAACAAAGAAGGTGTAAGGTTGCTAGTTATAGATTCTGTACCCCTTTTGTGTAGGAGAATAGCCCATGAAGACAGCAGGTATGGCTCTAGGTGAGAATTTATCAATAGGATTAAGGTCAATTGCATTTCATAGACAACCTAAAGTTCTCATGTGACTCAAAGAAGAGGGTGTTTTGTGAAACTTTTCATAGGGTGAAAGACCATGTAATACATTAGTAGGCAGTCTATTTACAATATAGGTTACTATTAGTACACAATCATCCCAAAATTTTAGAGGAATATGGCCTTGAAACCTTAATGCTCTTGCCACTTCTAGGAGTTGTTTGTGCTTTCTTTCAGCCACCCCATTTTGTTGTGGACTGTATACACAAATTCTTTGATGGATAATACCAAGAGATTGAAAAAAAGAGGCACACTGTGAATTGATGAATCCAAGACCATTATCTGATCAGAATGTCTAGATGGAAGCATTAAACTGATTTCGAATCAACAGAACAAAGGTTTTCAAATGTAGAACACAATCACTTTTGAACTTTAATAGAAAAACTCAAGTCATATGACTAAAATCATCCACAAGAGTAAGGAAGTATTTATTTCCATTGTAGGTACTTTGTTTAAAAGGATCCCATACATCCATATGCACTAATTGGAATAAATGTGTTGAAACAGTCTTATGAACAGAAAATAACAATCTAGTTTGCTTAGCAATAAGACAAACATAACAATTACAAATTTGAGAATTATCTAGAGTGTGCTTAATGGTCTGTATCTATTTGAGGATCAAAACTGGTGCATGACTAAGTCTCTGATGCCATACAATACTCTTGATATGATAGTAGATTGTATCTAAACATAGGTATGAACAAGACATCTCTAAGGATTTGATCCTTGTCCAGTTGATAAGTTCTCTTGTATGTGATTTGTGCTATTCCACCATTTGGCAAATGAACTTGGTTTTATAGAGAAGGAGTGAGGGTAGTACTAGATGACATTAAGTCCATGGATAAAACCATATGATTTGAAGCTCTAGTGTAGACAATCCAAAAGTTAGTTTTAAAACCATCTAGAAAACAATTAATCTTACCTGCCATGTTAGCAACATTCTCATGTCAATCCTACTCATCAATTAGGCTGAGAAGTTTCTTAAACTGCTCTGCTGTGAAGGTTTTGTTCTCCAGAAGTATATCCTTCAGTTACCTGCCCATCCAACTGTTGCCTAAATTTTTTCAGGACAATTCACATTGACACTATTTGTACTGCATCCACTTGACCTGTATCCATTTGCATTTTTATATCCTGAATTCCCACCTTTATAAGCATTTTGTTCTCTTTCCCTATTTTTGGTAAACTTGAAATCAGGCGGGTATCCAATCAACTTGTAGCATTGTTCTTTTATATGGCCTCTAAGATGACAAAAGTCACACTGAAGATTAGTATTCTTCCTTGTTCTCATATTGTTGCTATTCCTTGATAAAACATTACCCATATTAGATGGTCCTGAGACTTCTCCTTCTTCATAATATGGAGACATCAATGATTTTTGCTTCGAATTATGTCCATACCGCATCACAACAATTGTTGTAAGAGCTGAATATTCTCCTTCCTCATACTGTGTTCGAGTGTGTGACATTTGTACAACCATATTCAGATGTGCTCTTTGACTCTCTTCATGTATTATTAAGGAGTAGGCTTGATTTACAGTAGGTATGGTATTGTTGGCATCATTAAAATTTGACTTCGTGATTGACTATAATTCTCATTCAATCCTCCTAAAAACTGCATGAGCTTTTGTTGACCCAGATTCATGATAAAATCGCGTGATCTATCACATAAGCATGATGGAGGTGACACTAATGATTCATATTCTTCCCACAACAATTCACTCAGTTTTGAGAAATAAGCTGAAATAGTTGATGTACCTTGAGTCAATATTGTAATTTCTCTATGTACATGATAGATTTTGTAGCATTCACCTTGTCAAACCGTTCCTTTAGATCTGTTCAGACCTTATGCCCATTCGAGGAATACACAATTCCATTGACTAATTCCTTTGACACTGAGCTTATGATCTAGGATAGAACAATCACATTCACTCATTCCCATTATTGTGCCATCTGACCTTCATACAAGTCCTTCCTATAGGATCCATCCACAAATCCAATCTTATTTTCCCCCAATAATGCAATACGCATCGATTTGCTCGATAGAGTGTAATTATCCATTCTAGTGAGTACACAGTGAGCTAGATTCACTCCAGGAATGTCTGAATTCTATAAAAACAGCGGATCAAAATAACTAAAGTTCAAATTTGAGTTTTAATTGTTTGCATTTCTAACTTCACCAACTTCTGATAGCTCAACTTCAATCGCTATTGATGAGATTCTTCAGAGAAATGAGAAAGGAATGAGTAATAGAAGAAATTGACTGGAAAAAACAATCATTGAGATTTGATCGCCATTGAAGGCTCTGATACCATGTTGAGAACTAGACCTTTCATCTATGTGTGGGAATACAAAAGAGTACATGAGAGAATTAACTTGTGAGGGAGGAAAACTGGAAAGAGGATCACTTCATTATTGATCAATCATAATCTGTTGATACAATTCTATCTACTATATATGCAACTCAACTAATCAAATTTAAAGGAAAAATAGTAACTGTCAGATCATCTAATCTACATTTCAACTACTCCTAACAACTTCATTAACTAAGTTATAACCACTTTGCCAGCTGACATTATAGGTAACAACTTATTCACCCTTTTTGCTCTCAACACTTTTAATTCTTGAGGTTGCTCACTAGCATCTTCTGCCTCGGTGGAAGCAACCATAGTTGGTGCAGAAGAAGGTTCCTTCATCAAAGGGAGTATTATGTCGACATTTTGTTCCTCTTCTGGGTTTCCACTTCTAGATAGACTTTTAACCCTTTTGATCAAATATCAATACTCAATAGGTTAGAATATATAATAAACCAAAACAAACATTCAACTCATACAATAAAGTTGGTGGTACCTGTCTTCATATCTTAATGTATTGAGTGTGAGTTCACGTGATCTAGCATTAGGAGAAATGCAAGAAATCATAACAGTTCTTGAGTTTCCAATAAAGGAGTCATGAAACACCTCAACAGGTTTTCTCCCACGGAATGGAATATGAATGTGCTCATTGTCAAGAGCATGGATACACTCTTTAAGAGCCAACAAACTCTTGTTAATTTCTGCTCCCTCAATCCTGGAAACAAATGAAAATGTGCAAGTGATTTGTCCCCTTTTCCCTTGTTTTGGAACAAACATTAGTAGGAAGGGTATGTTTTGTGCCAAAAACATAATGGAGGGTAACTCTGACCAATTTCAAATAGTTCAAGGGTATTTTGGCCCTTTTCCCTACAATTGTTTTTTATATATACTATGTCATGCAATTTCAAACATAACTTTTAGGAAAAAATTATACTGTTTAAGGTCAATACTTAAAAGCATCAAACTATATGACATTCTTGCTTGCAGTAACATATAAACATAAACTTGGTCTTCAGGACATCAACTTGTATTTATTCCACACTAAAAAGAAATGTCGAGCAAGATGTGTGTCCCATGAGAACTTACCTTGTTTGTCGGTCATTATCGGTCATGTCCGCACCCCTCTCACTTCCAGCAAGGTCAATGAAAGAAATCTTCCCGATCACTTTTCCAGCCTTAGAATCATTCCCATCATTATTTCGCCTCAGATCCTTCACCTCATTGTGCTTTTTGACAACCAACTATAATATTGCATGTGATCTCGATGATTTCTCATTTGTACCAGTGGAACTTGTACTCCTAGTAGTATTTCCCCTCTCAATATATTCTTCCAAAATTTGAACATCTGAAACTTCAAATAAGCAAAGATTTCACATTTATCTAAAAATTGGATGCCCCAGAAAAAAGGAAGTGCAATATGTGTGCATACACCTTGCCACATTGTGCTCTAAGGTTGTGTTTGGTGCCAAGGAAAATATTTTCCGAAAACTGTTTTCAATTTTCTAATATTTGATTGGCTTAAATAATTTAGAAAATATTTTCAAATCAGCCTATTTTCCTCAAATCTAAGAAAAATGACTTTGTAATTATTTAAAATTTATTAAATATAAATTTTAAAATGATTCAAATTTATATCAAATTCATGAATATTATGGATTAATATAATTGGGTTAATTATTTAAGTCCAAAAAATATAGATTTAATTAAAATTCATGTTAATTGATTTGAGCTACAATAAATGAGTCCAATTTAATAAGCTCAATATTATTTCATCCTAGAGGCTCATCTTGGTGCCTCGTGTCAAATGACGTGGCATGCCAAATCAAACAAGTAAGCCAATAGGATCATGCCATCTGTCAAAATGACAAGCTAATTTTATTAAAGTCCAATATGCCATGTCACTTAAATCTGAGTGGGTGAAGGAAAATCTTTCCTATTATAATTCCTCTATTCTATAACTATAAATAGGGGTTTTCATAATTCAACGGAGCATCAAGAATTCTAACAAGAAGCTAGAGAGAGCTCGTGGATCAAACACCACAAGTTTATGTACAAGTTCAAGAATTCAAACATTCAAATTCAAGAATAGGTTTAAAAGCCCTTGAATTCAAGATCAAACTCAAGAACAAATTCAAGAACAAGACTAAAAACCCTTGAATTCGAATACAAGTCAAGATCAAGTCCAAGAACGAGTTCCAAATTCAAGATCAAGTCCAAGAACAAATTCAAGATTCAAGAACAAGCTCAAAAGCCCTTGAATTCAAGATCAAGTTCAAAAACAAATTCTAAATTCAAGATCAAACTCAAGAGCCCTTGAATTTATACTTGAAAAGGCGAATCAAAGGATTTATAGAGATTGTAACACTCGCATATTGAAATCAAATACTACAAATTATTTGCGATATTTTCGTTCGTGATTATTATTTTCTCAACGCGAATTTTATCGTCTACAAATTCTGGCACGCCCAGTGGAACAAGCTCTACCTCTTATCTCAACTTTTTCAAGATTGAAATGACTTTCACTATGGAAGAATAATTAGCAAGCTTGACTAAAGCAATTGAAGGACTGACAAAGTGTGTGCATGAACCCCTCGACGAATCTTCTATAGTACCTGACCAAACCCAAGAAGTTCCTAATATTCGATGGAATCAATGGTCTAGGCCAATTTTTCACCATTTTCGTCTTCTTCAGGTCAACCATAATCTGTCACCAGACACCACATGTTCAAGAAAAGCCATCTCCTTCAACCAAAGCTCATACTTGCTAAATTTTGCATATAATTGGTTATCTCTCAAGGTTTGAAGTACTACCCTTAAATGATCCTTTATGTTCTTCCTCACTCCAAGAGTAGACAAAGATATCATTAATGAACACCACCACAAATATATTAAGATAAGGCTTGAAGATTCAATTCATTAAATCCATGAACACTATGGGAGCATTTTTCAATCCAAAAGACATGAATAAAAACTCAAAGTGATCATACCTCATCCAAAAAGCTATCTTTTGAATGTCACATTCCCTTACTCTTAATTGATGATAGCTGAACCAGAGATCGATCTTGGAGAAATGACTATCCCTATGCAATTGGTCAAACAATTTATCTATCCTCAAAATTGGAAACTTATTTTTTATGATAACTTTATTCAATTGTCAATCGTCAATACACATCAAAAGCGACCGATATTTTTTCCTCACAAACAATACAGGAGCACCTCATGGAGACCTACTTGGCCTAATGAAACCCTTTTACAATAAATTCTTCAACTGTTCATTCAACTCCTTCAACTCTGCTAGGTCATACGACATGAGAAACTGGAAATAGATTGAGTATCAGGAAGAATATCTAAACCAAAATCAATTTTTCTTTCAAGAGAAACATCGATAGGTCATGGGGAAAGACATCAAAGAACTCATTGACAATAGAAGCCCACTCAAGAGAAAGGGTCTCAAAAATGACATCGCTAACCCTCATAATACGATAGGCACACCCTATAGAAATTATCTTATGGGCTTTAAGGTAAGAGATGAATTGACCTTTACACACCAAATTGTTATCCTCCCACTCAAGGATAGGCTCATTAGAGAATTAGAATTTGACCTTACGAGTTCTACAATCTATGGAGGCATAAGAGGCATGCAATTAACCATACCAAGAATAACATCAAAATAAATCATATTAAGTTCAAAAAGATCACAAGAGATGACTTTATGTAAAATCGACATGAGCCAATCTCGGTAGATATTTTTTGCTACACTGGACTCATCGATGGGGGTATAAATTGAAAAAGGTTTTGGTAAGGCTTCGAGACACATGTTAAACCTATTTGCAAGAAAAGGTGTGAAAAAAGAAAAATTGGCACGTGGATCCAATAATACATACATATCAAAATTAAAGAGCTTTAACATGCCAATAAAAGTTTTTTAGGAGTCTCCTCAACTTCTTGCTTTGAATAGAGACCATAAAACCATTTTGTGCATTGATCACCACCTTGAGCTTATCCACCTTGCACTTCTTGGCCTTGAGGCCTACCACCATCCCCACTCCTACAATCCTTGGCATAATGACCGGATTTTCTACACTCTAAGAATGCATCGGAGATGACCAAACATTCCCCCTTATTGGACCTCCCACACTTTTTGCAAGCAGGATAAGTTTGAGAACTCAGACACCTTCTTGAACCTTGGGGTTTTGTCCTTTGTCTTTTGTCTTTGTTGAATCTTTGAGGAAGAGTGTTGGTTGGACCTTGATCGATGCACCTTTTCCCACCTTGGTTCCTTCCACTACCACTACTTCTGGACCTTTGGTTGGAGAAGCCACCACCAGCAACTCAGGATTTCTTGAACTCTCTAGACTTCTTCCTCATTTTTTCATCTTCTATTTGTTCTGCATGGGTCATAAGTCTAGAGATATCCATCTTCTTGACTTGCATGACCATCTTACATTATTTTGGACACCAAACTTGAGATGCCAGATATGAATTATCTCTTTCTTTCCCTTGGATCGACAATTATGAAAGGTGCATACCTCGACAACATGGTGAATTTGAGGGCATACTCCCTCACACTCATGTTCGCTTGGTGAAGGTTGATGAACTCTTGAATCTTAATGTTTCTTAGCTCTATTAGAAAGAAATGATCTATCAAGGCGCTCTTGAATTCCTCCCGCTCAATGGGACCTGCATCTTCACCTCTCTCTGCCGCCCATTAGTCATACCATACCTTGGCCACACTTTTGAGTTGATAGGCCAGAAGCTTGGCCTTCTCATTTGGAGACACACTTAAAATTGCCACAATCTTGTAAGGATATTTTGGATAGGCAGGTTCGGAGGTTGAGGACCAAGGACATACCCTCAGTGAAGGTTCTCTGGCGATACCATCCCATTGAAGAGGCTACTTGGGAGTTGGAGTCAGACATGCGAGCATGATATCCCAACATTTTTTAGGCTTCAGGTACCTTTATTTTCCTTATGTTAGAGGACAAATATTATTTTAGTTGTGAATGATGTAATAACCTTGAGTCATGACCCAAAATGAATTGCAACTAAAGAAAATGAAATAAAGAGAAAATACATTCATATAGCATAAGAAACCTCTCAAATCCCGGAGTCATGAGTACAAGAGTATCTAAATATAGTTCTGGAGAGTAAAATACAGTTGTCTCAAGAAAAACACAAGGCTGTCTCACAATATCTGATACATAGTCTGAAAGATAGAAATAAAAGGAAATCCCAAAGATCTACAATGACTTGAAGTGTAAGCCTCACTGTAGGGATCCAGATGATATCCAAATACTCGGGTGGAGTGATCAACTATCCTGTCCTGAACCCTGTGTACGATCTATAAGGAGGAAACAAAGTAGGGGTGAGTACACCAAAATGTACTTCGTATGATCAATCGATTGTGTAAGAGAAATCGAACAAGTATGTAATTATGAAGAGTCCTAACACCTGCATCACAAGGTTAGTACATAATAACACAACTGAAGATAATGATAAATATAGCAATAAACAATGATGCAATACATATGAAGTGTATGATGCAATGGTGTTGCATTCTATAGATGAGGTGAAATCACATTCGTCGCAGGGTTGATGTATACATCTATTGAGCCGAAGCTACCAGATAGAACTCGGGTGTATTGTAGGCCATGTACTCAAATAAGTCAAGGCGTCGCAGGCCTCAGATAGTACATGTATAATATATGATGTTTGCATGCCAATGCCAACATACATAAGTATGGTGTGTGCATACCAATGCCACAATAGAGTAAGATATGTGCATACTAATGCAACAATAGGGTAAGATATGTGCATACCAATGCAACAATAGAGTAAGATATGTTCATACCAATGCAACAATAGAGTAAGATGTGTTCATATCAATGCAACAATAGAGTAATATGTGTGCAAACCAATGTAATAATAAAGTAAGATATGTGCATACTAATGCAACAATAGAGTAAGATGTGGGCAAACCAATGAGACAATAGAGTAAGATGTGTGCATACCAATGCAACAATAGAGTAAGATATGTGCATACCAATGCAACAATTGAGTAAGATGTGTGCATACCAATGCAACAATAGAGTAAGATATGTGCATACCAATGCAACAATAGCGTAAAATTTGTGCATACCAGCACAACAATAGAGTAAGATGTGTGCATACCGATGCAACAATAAAGTAAGATGTAAGATGGCTCAAACGTAATGATAATTAGGGACAACAATCATAACATCACAAAGGCTAGATCAAGACCATAAACTAATACCACAAGTCCACTAATAAGCCATATTAACATCCCTTTCTCATCAATGATCAATTCTCAATAAATCTAGACTCTACAAGTCACAAAATATGCTTTCAAATCCCATAATAAGTCATGAATAACATCAAGTTTCCACAAATCCCTTTTAAGGGTATAAAAAGTCTCACATTATCATGGTAATGACCAAAGTGTCTTATATCTGAAGTATTAAAATCAATTTATCGATAAGATCATAATCTACTCAAGTTTCGATATAATCAGATCCACATATCCATCACAATACTAACATCACAAGACATTTACTCATAAATACATCTACATCTGCAATTACCACATGACATACTCAATAACTCAAATTCTATCCCAAAAAGGTTAGTCGAACCTACCCCAATGCCAAAATTGCACTCGGGCAAGCTTTCAATCAACTCAAGCCTCCAAATGATCCTCAAATCGACCAATCACTATCAAAATCAGATACTACGCATCACGAAGAGCATTTTGATAGCCATATTGACATAGTTTAGGCTTAGGGAAAAAATAGTCAATTTTAGGGAAAAGATTTAAAGTTCCCAAATCTAAAAATTGACTTCAAATCGAGTTCTACATGAAAAATAGAGTTCATGGGAAACAGTTTCACCAAAATTGAGTTCCAATAGAGTGAGAAATCAATGTTTAAACTTAAGAAATCATGGTCTAAAAATCTCCAATTTTGGACATTCAAAATCATGAAATTCAATATAAAACTCATGAACAATGATCAAAATAGTGTTGGGAACACTTACCCAAGTTAAATCTTCGAAAATCTCTTCTCAAAATCACTTAAAAAGCTTGGAGTTCGTGAAAAGTGATTAAAAATAGTATTTCATGGATTTAAAACTGTTCAGGTGTAAAAAGCTCTCTGCGATCGTGGGTGAGATCTCGCGAATACGGAGGAGAAGGGTCAACATACCTCCGCGATCGCGAAGACCAACCCGCAAACGTGGAGAAAAAAGGGAGAGGGGTCACTTACACACTCCAATATTCTGCAAATGAAGAGCTCAACAACATGCAGACCTCCACAAACGCATATAAGAGATGTGCCTGCACCAACAAAAACTAGCTACCATGTCCAAATGCCCTACTCGGAATGGACCCCCAAAACTCATTCAAACTCAGAATTACACAAACTCCGTATGTATCCATACCAGAAATAGTGATCCGGACTCAATGGAATCGTCAGAACTCAATTTCAAGGCCTCCTCTCCACATTTACCAATCTTACTTGATAAAACTAATTTAAAACTCAAAATATCAAAATTGCCATCGACAACTCTAAAAATTATTTTTAGACCATTTCTAGCGTTAGTTTCACCATTCAGAACTACTGAAATTGTCAGAATATTGGTCCAAGCTTTCAAAATCTGAATGTTGACCAAAAACAAACTTGGTCTCGAAAATAACTAAATTCACAACTTTGGGCCTAAAATCTTCATTTTAACTCTAAATTTAGTTATGTAATTTTCTGTAGTTCTGTTTCAACTTTTTAGAACTAATAAAATCAATAGATCCCCGATCCGACACTAGAAAATCAGAATGGTATAAAAACTCACTTTTCAATAGCTTAAGCTTTTAAAAAGTGCCAAAACTCATAATTACCATTTTACAACTCTAAATTTCAGTTTCAGTAATTGAAATAGTTCAAAATAGGCCCAAAGCAACTTACGAAAGGGTAAAAGAGTAATTTTCACTGATAAGGCTAAAAATGATCATCCAAGTCATTACATCATTTACCACTAAAAATAATGTTCATCCTCAAACATAAAGAAAAGAAGAGTACTTGAGCCTCAAAAAGGCTGGGGTATTTTGCCCGTATATCCGACTCTAACTCCTAAGTAGCTTCATCAATAGAATGATGTCGCCACTGAACCTTCATAGAAGGTATATCTTTGGATGGCAATCTCCGGACTTGGCTGTCCAAAATAGCTATAGGCTCCTCCTCAAAGGTCAAATCTGAACCCAACTCAATAGAGTCATAAGAGATCACATGGGACTCATCTAGAATATACTGACGTAGCATAGAAACATAAAAAATAGGACGAACAGATGATAATCTCGGTGGTAATGCCAGCTCATAGGCAACCTCACTAATTCTCATCAAAATCTCAAATGGACCGATGAATCTGGGACTGAGCTTTCCCCTCTTCCCAAATATCATCACACCCTTCATGGGTAAAATCTTTAGCCAAACAATGTCACCAACAGAGAACTCTAGAGGTCTAGTCCTCCGGCCATTATAGCTCTTTTGGCGGCTCTGAGCTATTAAAAGTGTACCCTAAATCAAACAAACCCAATCCATGGTATATCAAAGTAGGACCATACTCAACACATCATTAGAACCTGAGTCAAAACATCCAATAGATGATCTACACCTCTGGACATACAAGTCCTCAAATGGTGCCTTCTGGATGCTGGAATGGTACCTATTATTGTATGCGAACTCTGCCAAAGGTAGGTGTTGGTCCCATCAGGCACCAAAATTGATCACACAAGCCCGCAACATGTCCTCCAACACCTGAATGGTACGCCGGACTAACTATCTATCTGGGGGTAGAATGCTGAACTCAAATCCACTATAGTATCCAAACAACGCTGTAGAGCTCGCCAAAAGTGAGAGGTGAACATAGATCCTCTATGGAATACGATAGGCACTAACATACCATGCAATCTGACTATCTCCAAAAAATACAACCTAGCTAACTACTCCGCACTGTAGCTAGTCTTCACCGATAAGAAGTGAGCCAACTTGGTCAAACGGTCAACCACTACCTAAATTGAATCAAACTTGCCCAAAGCCATGGGAAAACTTATAACAAAGTCCATAGTTACTCTTTCCCACTTTCACTCAGGAATGGGCATCTTTTGCATCGATCCACTAGGCTTTTGGTATTCATACTTGACTTGTTGGCAATTCAAAAACTTTACCATAAATTTAGTTATGTCCCTTCTCATCGCAAACCACCAATAATGCTATTTTAGGTCATGGTACATCTTAGCTACATTCGGGTAGATTGAATACCTAACACGATGGGCCTCATCAAGTACCAGTCTCACCCAATCTCCCACTTTGGGTACACAAACTCTACCATTTATCCTCAAAACGCCCACAAAATCAATAATAGCTGCCTTGGCTTCACCCCTCGATACTTTGTCAAAAATCAAGCATAACCTGGGGTCCTCAAATTGATGAGCACATATCTTATCAAACAAGGAATATTTAGCTTTAACAAAAGCTAAAATACTATGGGGAGGATAAATATCCAACCAAACCATCTATCTAGAAAGTGACTGAACCTCTAAGGCTAGGGCCTCTCCTCAGCCTTCAAGAATGCCAAACTCCCCATACTAGTAGCCTTTCGACTCAAAGTATCTGCCACAACATTTGCTTTTCTGGGGTGATATAGAATAGAGATATCATAATCCTTAATCAACTCCAACCATCTATGCTGTCTCATATTCAAGTTAGGCTGATAAAAGATATATTTAAGGCTCCGATGATCAATGAAGATCTCACAATGCACCCCATAGAGATAATGTGCCATAACTTCAACACAAATACAACCATAGCCAACTCTAAGTCATAGGTAGAGTAGTTTCTCTCGTGCACTTTCAACTGTCTAGAAGCATAAGCTACCACCTTTCCTCTTTGCATCAATACAATAGCCAAACCCACACCAGAGGCATCACAATAAACCATGAATAGTACTCCCTCCTCGAGTAAAGCAAGAATAGGTGACAAAGTCAATAAATCCTTGAGGTTTTGAAAGCACACCTCACAATCATCTGACCATTGAAAAGCCATAGTCTTCTGAGTCAATCTAGTCAACGGGGCTACTATAGAGGAAAACCCTAAACAAACCATCGATAATACCCCTCCTAACCAATGAAACTCCAAATCTCAGTAACATAAGTAGGCCTAATTCACTCATGTACGACTACCACTTTGGCAGGATCAACCATAATACCCTCTTTTGATATAACACGACCAAGAAATGCAACTGAATCAAGCCAAAACTCATATTTTGAGAACTTGGCATATAAATTCTCATCCCTCAGTCTCTGAAGTACGATCCTCAAGTGCTGAACATGATCAACCTTGCTCTTGGAATAAACCAAGATATCATCTATGAGCATAATCACAAAGATATTTAAGTAGGGTTTGAACACTTGGTTCATCAACTCCGTAAAAGCATCTAGGGCATTGGTCAATCCAAAAGACATAACCACAAACTCATAATGCCCATAACGGATCTTGAAAGCTATCTTTGGTATGTTAGACTCCCGAAATCTCAACTGATGATAGCCGGACCTCAAATTAATCTTAGAGAATATCAAAAGACCCTGCAATTGGTCAAAAAGATTATCAATGCGAGAAAAGGGATATTTACCTTGATGGTCACTTTGTTAAGCTGGTGATAATCAATACAAATATACATAGTACCATCTTTCTTCTTTACAAACAATATAGGAGCACCCCAAGGAGATACACTCTGATGAATAAACCTCTTTTCTAATAAATCATCCAATTGATCCTTCAACTCCTTTAATTCAACCAGAGGCACCCTGATAAGGAGGAATATATATAGGCTTGGTTCCTAGCTCCACATCAATAGCAAAATCTATATCACGATCAAGAGGAACACCTAACAAATTATAGGGAAAATATCCATAAATTCTCTAGAAACCCTAGTGTCTTCCAAAGATGGACACTCCTGAGCGATAACCCGAACAAGAGCCAAATAATCTAGGCATCCCTTCTCTATCATTTGGCAAACACGCATATAAGAAATAACTTCCCTAGGATAGGAGCTAGGTGCTCCGGTCCATACTAAATGAGGTAACACTAGACAACATAAAGTCACTATCATCGTATGGCAATCAAGAACAACATAACAAGGCAATAATAAATCCATACCAAATGTCACATCAAAGACCACCATATCTAACAATATCAAGTCAGAAATAGTATCTCTCCCCATAAAGGTCACAACACCCCCCTGGTACACCCGATTCACCACTAAAGATTCACTTGCCAAGGTGGAAATATATATAGGCTCAATGAGTGGCTCACACAAAATATCAATATCCAAAGTAAAATAAGTTGACACATAAGAATAAGTACAACCTAGATCAAATAAAACTGAAGCTTGATGGTGGCACACCAGAACTATACCCGTGATAACTGCATCAGAAGCCTCTACCTTGGCTCTATCCAGAATAACATAACAAACTCTACGACCACCACTAACCTGTGGGCCTCCACGGGCTCCATCTCTCAATGTGCCACATCCTCCTCTGGTACCTCCCTTCATGCCCCGAGCGGTATCTCTAGTTACTGGTGCTGGGGCTGGATGAGCTGGATGAGATCCTAAAGCCTGTATAGAAGGTATATGATGAGGACATCGATGAGGCAAATGTCAATTCTCCTCACAATGGTAACAAGCTCTTGTCTCCTGCCTCTGAGATGACTGCCTTAAAAAGCCACCATGCTTGGGTATGTTACCCGCCTGTGTAGGTCTGGATCTCTCAACACTATCAAATGCTGGAAGAGCTGCCTGAACTACCCGACCTTAAGGGCCCTACCTCTGAAACTCCCGATCCCACGACAGATGTCCACTAAATTGTCCACGTCGATAGGGCCTCTTCCCCTTACCCTGTCTATCTTGTCGGATGCACTCTATCATATAAGCGTGATCCATAACACTATAAAAAGTAGCTCCAACTAAAACCAAAAAATTTGTAGCCTTCCGAAGGTAACCTGCCAATCCCTTGGCAAATCGTCGAATCCGCTCGAATTCAGTAGGAATGTTGGATAGGGAATATTTGGACAGATATAAAATCTAGCCTCATAATCTGAAATTGACATAGAACCCTGCTGAAGCCTATCAAACTTATCACGATGACTGTCCCAAAGACTGCATGGCACAAACCTCTCTAAAAATATCACTGTAAGTTACTTCCAAGTTAAAATTAGAGATGTAATAGGTCAATGAGCCACAACTGACCTCCACCATTACTTGGTGAGGCCAGTAAGATAATAAGTGGTATAAGCAACTCCATGCGACTCCATGATGGCCAAATCACACTGTCGGTCCTGACACTCTGATAAGAAATCATAATCTCTGTCACCCGGGGTGCCATCAAATCTCGAAGGAGCTAGTTGAACAAACCTCTCTAAACTCTTTTGCTAAGTTAAGGACATAGCTGGGCTAAAATAAGATGGTGGCACAGTAAACTAGGGTGGTGCAATAGATTGAGAAACTACCAAACTCTGCAACTGTGCACTTGCACCCAATTGAGGTATCTGAAGTGGAGTCACAACTACCACAAAAGGATCTGCTGGGGTTATAATATGATCAATCGATGTTGGAGAAACTAGTATCTTAACTGTAGCTGGGGCTGGAGGATCTCCCTCCAATATAGCCAATAACCTCAATAGAAACTCTTGATTAAGGGTGTTGAGGCTGGAGATGAGGGTGGAGGAATTAAATATGTAGGCCTCTCTAGATCACATACAGGCCCCGGAGAAGCTGACCTCGACTGTTCTCTAGGTGGAGCTACCCCTCTAGCAAGTCTCGACCTCTAGCCCTATCCTAAACTCTGCCTTGACCACGAATGGGAGCCACATCAGGGTTCTCCCATGGATCATTGGTACTTTGTAATTGGCATCTATACAAAAGGAGTAGATTAGACACTTTCAAAGTAGGTAATACAAAGAAACACACGAATCATAAGCAAGACATGAAAGTTTCCCTAAATAGTATCTCATAGCCTCCCAAAGATAGGTGTGGGCGTCTACACACCAATTCACGTGACTCTACTAGACATCCTTCTCTTGACTCATGACTCCAACGAACCTAGAGCTTTGATACCAAACTTATCATGACCCAAAATGAATCACAACTAAAGAAAATAAAATAAAGCAGTAATACATTCATTTAGCATAAAAAACCTCCCAAAACCTGGAGTCATGAGTACAAAAGCATCTAAATACAGTACTGGAGAGTAAAATACAACTATTTTAAGGAAAATATAAGTCTGTCTCATAGTATTTGATACATAATCTAAAAGATAGAAATAAAAGGGAATCTCAAAGATCTACAATGACTCAAAGTCTAAGCCTCACCATAGGGATCTGGATGATATCCAAATACTCGAGTGGAGTGATCAACTTCCCTATCCTGAACCCTATGTATGATTTGCAAGGATGAAAGAAAGTAGGGGTGAGTACATCGAAATGTACCAGTAGGTCCAACCAAGTAGGTAAGAGAAATCGAACAAGTATGTAATAATGAATTATCCTACCACCTACATCACAAGGTTAGTACATAATAAAATAACTGAAGATGATGATAAATATAGCAATAGATAATGATGTGATACATATGAAGTGTATGGATGCTGTAGCGTCGCAGGCCATGGATGAGGTAAAATTACGACTGTCGCAGGGCTGATATACACATCTATCGAGTCAAAGCTACCAGATAAAACCTGGGGTCATCACATGCCATGTACTCAAATAAGTCAGGGCATCACAGGTATCAGATAGTACATGTATAATATATAATGTGTGCACGACAATGACAACATATATAAGTATGGTGTGTGCATACCAATGCCATAATAGAGTAAGACATATGCATACCAATACAATAATAGGGTAAGATATGTGCATACCAATGCAATAATAAAGTAAGATATGTGCATACCAATGCAATAATAGAGTAAGATATATGCATACCAATGCAACAATAGAGTAAGATATGTGCATACCAATGCAAAAATTGAGTAAGATATGTGCACACCAATGTAATAATAGAGTAAGATGTGTGCATACCAATGCAACAATAATGTAAGATATGTGCATACCAATGCAACAATAATGTAAGATATGTGCATACCAATGCAACAATAGAGTGAGATGTGTGCATACCAATATAACAATAGAGTAAGATATGTGCATACCAATGCAACAATAGAGTAATATGTGTGCATACCAATGCAATAATAGAGTAAGATATGTGCATACCAATGCAACAATAAAGTAAGATGTCAGATGACTCATAAGTAATGATAAATAGGGACAACGGTCATAGCATCACAAAGGCTAGATCAAGACCATCAACTAATACCATAAGTCCATCAATAATACATATTTAACATCCCTTTCTCATCAATGATTAATTCCCAACAAATCTGAACTCCGCAAGTCACAAATAATGCTTTCAAATCCTATAATAAGTCATGAATAACACTAAGTTTCCATAAATACCTTTCAAGGGTATAACAAGTATCACATTATTATGGTAATAACCAAAGTTCCTCATATCTCAAGTATTGAACTCAATTTATCCATAAGATTACAATCTACTCAAGTTTTGGCTTAACTGGATCCATATATTGATGTGTTGTCAAAATACAACACTTTTGATGCTTAAAACTTCGGATATTATGTGTTCTCAAAGTGATGTTGGTAGGTTTGATGTGTTTTTATGTTTTTTTTGCAGGATTACAGGGTTGACATGATTTTTGGGTCAAGTGTGCTGAAATTGCAGATTGTGCTGATCAACGAAACTCTTTACGGGTCGTGGAAGATTTTATGGGCCATAGAAGAGGTTTTGTAGAAACTTTTCGTGAAAGGAAATTTTCTGAACAAGACTCTATGAACAAACAGACGAGTCATAAAATATTCCATGAGTCGTAGAGTTGAGGTCGTACCTTGAGGATCAAAAAGTGGAGAAGTTTTAAAAGTTCATCAGGAAAAATCCTCTACGGGATGTAGTATCCTATACGACCCATAAATGGGTCTCATAGACGGTCACTCCAGTTTTGCAGAAGAGGAGCATGAAACCTCAATTATGGGCCATGGAACATTATATGACCCATAGAAGTTGCTCGTAGAGCTTGCCGACCTAATTTTTCTATTTTGATTTGGTTTTATATTTTAGACATTATAAATAGGTTTTTAGGTTATTTTTTGTAAAATTTGATAGAGAGTTACCAGTAGTTACGGATTTTGGGATTTTTAGAGAGAGAAAAAATACTTTGTTTTCTTAATTCGTACTTGTGATTTCTATTGAAGAGTTGAATTTATAATTCTTAAATTCATTTGTGTAAGTTCTTAATTATGTTATTTTATATCATGATTCTTGCATCTACATTAACCATAAGTAGCTAAATCCACAACTAGGGTTGTGGGAGCCATGAAGAACTAATAAAGTAAAACTGGATAATTCATAATTCTTGAAAAGTGTGTATGGATTTATTAATTACTTCTCTTTGTTTTGCATGCTTTTTAATATGGCCAACGTTAGAACTCACCTAGTGTTAACTTGCCAGATCAAGGAGGTAATGAATAGGAAAAGAGAATAACTAACAGGATTCGATTGATATTTTCTCATCTAATCAACCAAACTGTATCAAAGAGAGGTTGTACTGGGACAATAGGTAAGGGTTAGTAATGTCACACTGATGATATGGATCAAATATCGTAGTAAAATTTTCCTCTCACCTGGATCAAAGGGTTTGGAAAACTTAACTTACCTTTCTACATCTACACACAGGAAAAGATTATAATTATCTAATAATACCGAGTTAGGAAATCATGGGGAACACATCACCTTAGTTAACTCTTCTACTGATTTCACAATATTTGTATTAGTCTAGGTTGACTTTTCTTGCAATTATAAAACCTCCCCTTTTGGGAGATAAGTAGGTTAATCACCCCACTTTACTGTGAATTAATCAAAAGTCTACCATATTCCCTATGGGTTCGACCCTAACCCCAGTTAGGTTATTCACTTGACAAAGATCGCTTTAACCTTCAAAAAGGAGGTATAGCTTGGGCGACATCAAAATTTTGGCACCATTGCTGGGGAATACGACTAGACTCGTTTAATTCAAGTAGTTTGAGAATTAATCATTATTTCCCTCATGTTCTATTTTTTTTGTTTTTTTTCTATTTCAGTGTATGGGTGTAGTGAGGGATCCGATACTGTGATCACAGGTATTGTAGCAGTTTGCCATTGCCCTACATCTGTGTGTTATTTGATCCTGACTCTACTTATTCTTATGTATCTACATATTTCTTGTTGGAGTTTGAGTTGCCTTGTGATTTCATTTCTGTGCCTGTTCGTGTTTCAACCCTAGTAGGAGAGCCCTTAATAATAGATTGGGTGTACTGATCCTGTCTTGTTACTTTGGTGGGCTATAAGACG
This sequence comes from Solanum aculeatissimum, assembly GCA_038996855.1. NCBI lineage: Eukaryota > Viridiplantae > Streptophyta > Magnoliopsida > Solanales > Solanaceae > Solanum > Solanum aculeatissimum. The sequence continues at coordinate 19,712 of JBCEWC010003610.1, forward strand.
GGTAGATATGATTATACTATATATGGTAGATTTTTGGCTTACATAGATTTTATCCGTGATACTACTATCGAGTCATCTTCTATGGAGTCTATTCTTGTGGTTTGTGAGGTCCCAAATGTGTTTCCTACTGATTTCCTAGGAGTCCCTCCTAATCGTGATATTGATTTAGCTATTGACCTTGAATCGGGCACCAAACCCATTTCTATCACTCCTTATCAAATGGCTCTAGTTGAGTTGAAAGAACTAAAGGAAAAGATTTAGGATCTGTTGAGTAAGGACATTATTCACCCTAGTGTTTCACCTTGGGGTCCCCAGTAAAGTTTGTTAAGAATAAGGATGGGTCTATGAGGATGTGTATTAATTATAGACAGTTGAACAAAGTGATTGTCAAGAACAAGTATCCTCTTCCTCACATTGATGATTTATTTGACCAACTTTAGGGAGTTGCATTATTTTCTAAGATTGACTTGAGGTTTGGGTATCATTAGCTCCGTATTCGGCCATCAGATATTCCCAAGATAGCTTTTTAGACCAAGTATGACCATTATAAGTTTCTTGTTATGTACTTTGGTTTGACGAACGTCCCTCTAACATTTATGGAGTTGATGAATGGGGTGTTTTGACCGTATTTGGACTCGTTCATGATTGTGTTCATCGATGATATCTTTGTATATTCCAAGACCAAGAAGGATTATGTGGGATATTTGAGAATCGTGCTCCAAAGGCTTAGGAAGGAGAAGCTGTATGCACAATTCTCCAAGTGCGAGTTCTGGTTAAGTTCGGTAGCATTCTTGGGACACGTAGTATCCAAGGAAGGTATCCGAGTTGATTCAGAGAAGATTGAGCCCATTCAGGATTGGATTATTTTTTTCACCTTCTTTTTCTTTTTAGCTCATTGTTAAGGCATCTTTTCATCTTTTCTGGCACCCAAATCACATTTTTTCCTTTTTATGTATCACTTGCTTCCACCCCATTTATTTTTTATCTCCTTTATACTAGCCACCTTCAACTTAGGCTTTTGGCTTGAGTTGAGGTGCCCAATATTCAACCTATGAACCAGGGCCACTTTTGGTAGCTACCCTCAACTTAGGCTTTTTACCTCAGTCAAGGTGCACAATGTTCAAGGAAGGACCAGGGCCAATTTAAGGATTTCACAATCAACAAGACTCGGTTACTTTGGTGTCTACAAAGAAAACGGTACATGCATGGCTCAAATATTTGGATCAAGGGATACATTAAACTTTTGGTTGGTTATTTAGGCTAAGTAGGCTTATATGAACAATGACCTAAGATCATTTCCAAACCAAATATCCAAGGGTCTAAGTCAGAGTAACAGGGAAAGTTTTGAATTGAAACACAATATGAGAATCATGCAAATAAGCTCACACACATGGCACTAATTACATTATCAACTTAGACTCTCATATCATGCTTTTATATCACAGTTATACCTTACTCATCAAAACAGGCACTGCCAATTAATCAAACATGCATGGTTGCTATCAAGACTAACTATCAACAAAAAATATTTTTTGGTGCGTATCATTTTTCAATGAAAACAAATATCATGTCATAGGCATCAGTACTATATATTACTAATACTACCTATACATTCTAGACATGCTAGATCAATAGAAAATAAATGTCCCCAGGAAAAAAAAACACAAGTAAGAAAACCCCTCGGATTCAAAAATTAGGATAGTTATAGGCCATAGCTACTCGATTTTACTGAGGCCTATAACTACCCTAACCCCATCAAAAAATATGTGCATTGTCCTCAATGAACACAAAATATCAAAAATAAAGAACATGGGTCTAAAAGAAAACATACATGGGCGCCTAAGCGCCTGTGTGCTTGGATTGCCTCCCAAGTAGCTTCTGATTTAATGTCGTGGCATGACTTGGTCTACTTGATTACTTAGGATTCATCAAGTTACCATGCCTCCACTGTCTTAACTTCTTCAGCATTGCGATGATATAGTTTGACTCTTCGGCCATTTACTTTAAATGTTGTACCATTTCTTTTCTCCAACTCAATGGGTCCATGGTCGAAGACATGTGATACTTTAAAAGGTCCTAACGATTAAGGGTCAATACCTATGATCACAGCATCGGAGGCCTCAGCCTTTGGCCTGCTTGGAAAAACATAACAATGAGCATCTTGACCTCCAATCGAAGAAACTGACCTCCTACCACTGACTAAGTGAAAATATCACTTGTTCCCCTACCACCAGTATGTCCACCTCTATCCGTCTGACCTCTACCACGACCCCTAGTCTGTGGGGCTGAATCTCTAGCCGGTGGTTTCGAATCTCTAACCGGTGCGATGAAGTATGTACGGTGGGGCCTAGAATGAGTTTACGTAAGTCACTTACATATCAAATGATAAGGAGATCCACGCCCAAAGCAAAATCTAGGGGTGGACTATTGCTGTGAAGAAGCAAGAGGGATGTTGTAGTCTCCCAGGCCTGTAGGCCTTTGCTGGAACTAGATGAACTCTGCCTTGAACTATAGGAATCACGGGGACCTCATCCCCCCTCTAAAGCTTACAAGGCTACATGAATACCACAATGCTAAAATGAACTACCTCATCATACCACACCTCTTCCTTGTGGTGAGGCACCTGAGTATTGTCATGAAGTATGGACCTTTTTGGGGTCCTTAAACTCCTCTCTTTGCATCAACTCTGCCTCCTTGGTAGCACTAACCACTGACTGGAATGAAGCTCCATCTCTAGCTAACTAGAATATAGACTGCCTGATTGAATAAACCAACCCTCTCACAAACTGATAGACCTTCTCTCTCTTGGTCGGAAGTATAGCTGTAGCATGACGGGACAACTGGTAGAACCGAACTTCATACTCTGAAACTATCATGGTTCCCTACCTCAAGCTCTAAAATCTCAACCAGATCTCCTCCTGAATGCTCCAAGGAACAAACCAATCACAGAAAGCATAGAGAACATTTTCCAAGTCATTTGAGGAGACCCAGTTGGAAGGGATCCTGAATAAGTCCTTCACCACTCCCTGGCTAGCCCATGGAGTTGGAGGGTAACATATCTCACACCATGTGTATTTGTTAGACTACAGTCTCTAGTAACTCTCTGTAAGTAGTAAGAAACTCATGTGCATCCTCGGTCTACCCAACCTGAAACTGAGGTGGGGCCATCTTCTAGAACCTCTCATACCTCCCCTGCTCATCATCAGTCAAGGTAGCTACTGGTGGAACCTCAATAATTAGAGCTACTAGTGGCTACTCGTCAACTAGGCTACCAGTTTGCCTCAAAGTCTCCAACACACTCAAAACTCTTAATAGTGTATCCTGAAGTAATGGTGCTACAATAAACTCATGTGGAACCTACTCTTATGTAGACTCCAAAGCTAGCTTGGGGGAGATACCCTGATCATAATCTCTCGTCGGTGTGGCTCCTTGGCCTCAGCCTATAGCTCGCCCTCTGGCATTGCCCATGCCCTTAGCTGGGGTCTCAATAGCAACATCAGGGGAGACCTCCCCTTATCCTGAAGAAACAGTAGCTCTGGTCCTCGCCATCTGTCAAAAGGACACGAATATTCAACACTTAAACAAGACTCACACATGAATTGATTAGAATAAAGTAAAATAGAATTTCCTAAAAGTATTTGTAGACTCTCAAGGATAAGAAATAGACATCTCCACACCGATCCTTATGACTCTACTTGATTGGGCTTATGCACATGTGAGATCTATAAACCTGGGAATCTAATACCAAATTGTCATAATCCAAAATTTGGGTGTAATGGCACTCACCTAACCCACCAAGGCGAGTCAGCCCAAACCCATCAACTCAAAAAATATAAATAAATTGGAAGGTAAACAGACTAATAAGATATATAAATGCGGAAGAAAACACTACAACCATCCCAAGAAGCTTGATCCAATAAAGAGAAGTCTAGCGGGATGGACCGGGCTCAAACCTATAAAAAAGCAGCAAGGGTGAGCACCAAACAATAGGGTACTCATCGAAATGAAACTAACCTAAAGTAAAGCAATGAAGAACACAAGTAACTCCTTAAATTTTAACCATAATCTGTCCAACTATAAACCTGCACTCAGGAAAGTCCCATCACAATATAATATACATATCACAAAAATATAGATATACTCATCATTTGGCATGATAGCTCAATATACAGAATACTAGTAAATCCAACACATACTCACAACAGGGATGATATAAGTATACAACATATAACAGTATCAACCAAGTATGATGTGAGATGAAGTGAATGTCATGAGGTGCATATCATGCAATGCAATGTAAAAGAATTGTGATGTATATCTATCCTAGAATACACATCCACTAATCAGATATGGTTGTTTGCCTTAGTCGAAACCCATAGGGGATATATCTGTCCGAGTATCTGTGTACTTCATCGGTAAAGACCTTGGCTAATGCTCACCCGCCTGGAAGAGACCTCGGGTCATCCAAAAGAGACCTTATACCTAACCAATAGAGACCTCGACTATCATTCCACATGTTACCTTTGTAACCTCTTGGTCGTAGTCATCATAAGTATCAATGCACAGATAATAATGGATGCAACATGCATGATCACAATTATATCACAGTGACATCATCATAATGATCTCAATATCTCAACACCTATAATATCTCAACATCATCAATATCACAATCTTATCAGTGTCTCAATATCATCAATATCATAATCTCATCAGTGTCTCAATATCTCAACCATATCACAATATATGCACCATCTCACTATCAATAATGAATAATTCACAGTGTCACATAGATTACATAATCACCATTTATTTATAGATCAATATATCAACGTACGAGCAAGTATTCAATACGAATAATCATGATCAAGCCTACAATGATATAATTCTACCCCCAAACAGTCAATTCCATACATATAAGATCATACAAGGTTCAATCATACTTAACAAAAGGTTAGATGTCTGCTTGCCTTAAGTGCATTCCAAAATCAAGTCAAAATTGCCGCCTTCCCCCTCTTTCGGTACTTCAGTTCATCACAATCTATTCAAATATGGTATCACAATCACATAAAAAATTTAATGATACTAAAATTAATTAATTCAAAGAAAAGGGTAAAATAGTCAAAAATCCTATGCTAAAAATATTACTGAAATATGAAAATTAATATATGAAAATTTTCTCTACGTAATAAGGAACTCAATGGTGAAAATGATTTAAAAAACGAAGCTAAGATGAGGGAGGAATCAACAATTCTAGTTTAGAAAATCCATATATGAAAATCCCCAATTTACACCATTAAAATCCCAAAATTAGAAGTTAATAATATCAATTAATCAATATAAATCAATAAAATAGGTTAGAAAATAGTTACCCAATCGATTTGCCTTGAAAACTTTGAAAATCCTCCCTTAGAACAAGCTTGAAAATGTCAAAGATGGTGAAAAGGGTTTAAATCTCGTATTTGAAAAGATACACTATTCAGGCATGAACAACACTCCACGAACACGGAGCATTGTCCACGAACACGGAGGTCAGAGGGGACCAACACTCCGCGAACGTGGAAGTGTACCTCGCTAATGCAAAGGCTTGGAAAACCTAATGCACCAAAACTTCGCGAACGCCAATCCCATTCCGTGATTGTAGAGGTCTAACGAATTGACCTCCGCAAACGTGGAGCTTTGGGTGTGATTGCGAAGAGTAACCTGGAGCTGCACCAGAAACAACTCACCAGCCAAAACATAGCAAACAAAAAATAAGAACTGGACCCCCGAGAATTCATTCAGAACCCCGTGAGCACAAACCATATATAAAAATCTACCAGAAACGATGATCCAAACTCAATGAAACAGTCAGAATTCAAATCCGGGATACCCGTGGTCCCGAACTCGAAAAAGATCATTTAAACTAGTTTTGGACTCAAAAACTCAAAATATTCATGGAAGCTCTAAAAATTATAACGAAGTCATTTCTAGTGTTATTTTCATCACTCGGAATCACTAGAACTGACGAAATTTCGATACAAGCTCTCGAACTCTGAATATTGATCAAAGTCTAACCTATAATCCAAAATGAACTAGAATTGCAACTTTAGGCCTAGAATCTCCGTTTTAACTCTGAATTCAATTCTACAATTTCCCCTAGACCAAATTTGGCATTCCGAAATTGATGAAATAGACATATTTGAATTTCAACACTCAAAATTTGAAATTATCTCAAAACTCAAAATTTTCAACTTTAAGCCTTTGAAAACTCTCTTTTGCAAAACTTCAACTTTTTACAAGATTTTTAAAATTTGATGTTTAGACTTGACCAAACATGACCCAAGGTAACTTTTGGGAGGGACATAATAGTAATTAAGTCAAAAATACAAAAAATACCCTTTGAGGTCATTATAGTCTCTTAATTTTTCAATTAATGAAATGGTGAATGTGCAAAATCTCAAAATCAACAAATATCATTGTAACATCATTTTCACATATAGTTTTGATTTCCAACCTATAATAATTTTACTAATATAAGAAAATTTTTGGGTGTTAGAAGAGGTGTGAGTAATTTGACCATCTTGTACTACACTTTTAATAATCTTCCTCCTCATAAATCTATTCCCAAATTGTCTCCATATAATGAGTATAATTTATTTTATACAAATAATATAATAGAACTTTTGTTGATGCATATTAGGAAAAATACATAATTAGGAGGAATGAGGAATACAGGTTAATGAATGGAAACAAAGGCAAAACAAGAGTAATATCATGACTTTTTGCAGAAGTAGACATTATTAATTGTCGATTCAATTAGACAAAGGTACACATAATAATTTGAAGATATTAGTAGAAATGCTACAATGAAAAAATGCATTATAATGGAAGAAATAGGACATCATCTAGTAATGATAAATAGCTATAAAAATCACATACATATAATATTTTCAAGATTGCTATATGAGGCTATGTCACGATCTAAGCTAGACTCTTAGTGTAACACGACGAATGAGATCTCTGAGGGAACCCCAAACTAGTCTTCTTAGTATATTATAAGCATTCATTGATTTAAGCACAAATTATAACCAGCGAAAGCATAAAAGTTAAGTCATAAATAATAAAACAATAAAATAGAGTCATAAGCTGCAAAAACTATATATACAGTGTCCAAATCATGCCTCTACAAACTAGATCAAGTATGGGACAAGACATGTCCCGGCTTACCCTCAATAAAGATAAGAAATCAAAGTCACAAAATAGACATAAACTATGACATAAGCTAGACATAGCATGGTTTGCCTCCAAAGAAAGAGGACTCACCAAAAAACTACTAGTAATCAACTAGAGCTAAGCATGAGGTTGCGGAGGATAGGGACCCTTCCCTGCATGGTCAAATTATGCTGACACAATATGCATTACTACATGGAAAGTACTAAGTATGTAATTGAAGGACAATAAAGAGCATATGATAGCATAGACAAGTACAGAGCACAAGTAATTAGAATAAAATACAGTGGGGAGTAATGAAAGCAATGCATGACATGCCATAAATGTACATGGATAAAATAGTTATACATATGTGGAAAGTAACCATAATCGAAAAAAAGACTACGCAAGCTATAACATAGAATTTTAATGTTGCCTCTACACCGGATAGAGAGGAGTCCCCACTTCGTGGGTCATGAATCATAATTTTATATGTGGATCCACTAGCTAAAATGTAATCCTACGGTGGCAAGTAGTTATGAGATAAGAGGCTTTATATAAGGACCCTTGGGGATAAGTTTCCCACCTCAAGTCTTATTCAATGCTAAGTCAAGTTCCATGGAATATATATATATATATACATGTCATGAAATAAAAGCATACTTAGGCCATAATCTTAATCATAGTTTTAAATCCATACTTGCACTCTTAAGATAAGATCATTTTGTAACTTGTGTAAAGGGAAGGTTGTACCTATTCTCATCAATACACAATAGCTTACTCATGATGGTGTAAATACAGTCTTATTTGATCATATTCATGCTATAATCACATTCATACTTAAGAGCTTGGACTTGAATAATCATATTCATACATAGGATCTTGTAGTAACATAGTCATACTTGAGTAAACTTGATGCATGATCATGGGTTCATGAAATGTAAGATTAAAACCATGCAATTGAAGTAGATTCAAACTTATTTCAATGGTTTAAGATCATTTGAACACAAATTGAAGGTATGAACCCAAATTGAAGATACCCATGCATACATTTCATAAACTCAATAAGCTTAAAGATGTAGTATCATGAAGTCCATGCAAATTCTTATAATTGAAGTGTAAGCATTCATATATAAACTTAATAACACCATTTAGAATATAATTTAAGCAAATGAAGTTCATACATAAAAGCCCATAAATTCATGCATTGAAATCGAGAAGAAGTGATGGGATTAGTTTGGGCTTCTTAGGTAAAATGGACCCATGAATTAGACTCACATAACTTAGATGCTTAATTTTATAGTTTAAAGAATATTGAGCTTGAACTTGATGTCCTTCAAAGAATTACTAAGATCGAGCTTGACAAGAGACTTGAGAGTGATTTTGATGAAGTAAATTATAGTCTAAGTGTTTGAAGAGTGATTGAAAGATATTAGAATAGGTTAGTATAACATTAGGAGGGTATTTTAGTCTAAAAATGTTCAAAAGGAGTTTAGGAATTAGGGAAAGGACCTAAGTACCCTTACAAAAACATACTTAAAAAATTGGACAATGCACTTTCAAGACATACTTCACGAGCCATGAAGTGCACCATGGCTCATGGTGTGCATCTGTGATGTGCAAGGCTACATGGAAATTGGTGGTAGGCCCATCACAGACCCCTTCATGATATGAGGTGAGCACCATATCCCGTGAATGGTCTCGTGGTGTGCACCCTTTCTAGGGAAGCCCACATATCCTCTAAGGCTGCCTCCCATGACCTCTTTCACAGACAGTGGTGAGGACCTACTGTCCGTGAAGGGTGCCTTGGTGAGCATCCTGAGCAGAAGATCATCGAAAATGAAATTCAAGTCTAGATTTCATCTTTCAAAGTGCATGACCATACATGCTATGAATACAGGTTTATAGTAATTTTTAGCACCTGTTAAACAACTATTGTATGAAAACACATGATTCAAAAGTGTCATCTGCTAGATTAAACTTTGTATTGACTAATATTAATATAATATATTGGAACCATGGGATTTCAAAGTGGGAGCATATATTTTTATTTCTAAAGGGTTAATTAATAAGGAATGAAGTATTAAGTAGAATTGAGGTTTATTTGCAAGTTTGTCTTGCTTGAAGGTTTATTATCAGCTTGGATTTAAAATAGATGGATATTGATATTTTTACAAATTATTTATCTTATTGGACTGTAATATGGGGAAAATAACTGTAAAAACCCGAAATGTTTTGAACTTCATAATGGTTGGTCAAGGTTAGCGTTAGATTCATCATGGACTTTGAAAATCCATATTTCTTGGTATGAGATTAACTGTGTAGGCTGTTATTTATCAAATCGAATCCCTTTGAGTTATCTTTTTAATACAACTAGTTTCACTCGATTCGGAGTTTGGTTATGGAAGTTATGGCCATTACAGTGAGACTACCCGTGTATGGAAATATTCTGGAAAAAGGGAAACAGTTTGAGGCTATGGCAAGGCCGCACGGGAGGGTCCACGAGCCATGTGGAGGCTCACGGCCCAAAAGAGGCGCCAGTGGGTTGATCCATAAAGTGGGATTGTGTAATGCCCTTACTATTAAATCTTGTATGCACTTTAAAAAGAATGTTTCGTAGAGATAAAATCAACCCCTACTTCATTACTCGTTGACTCGAATATGTGTCGTTAAAGGAATTTATTTTCTTGAATCGTCAAAAAGAAAGGGGGGAGGGGTGTCTTGGTGTAATTTGATTTAATTTTATGAAATCTTATATGTTATGAATGTCATAGCAATATAATATTTAGGTGTAATGATAAAAGA
>JBCEWC010003611.1:0-29707 GCA_038996855.1 Solanum aculeatissimum
TATACACATAAAAAAAATAGCACCTTACATATACAAATCAAAATAAACATATACAAGGCTAGTGTTTGAATAGAAAAGAAGGTCCAATAAGGAAAAAGCTATAGAAGATCCCAATTACAGCTCGAAGCTCACCAAAAGTCTCTTGAAGCGGCTACAACAGGCCTATATCAACAACCATAACTCATACTTGGACCTGCACCACGAGTAGATGCAGAAAAGTAAGGGTGAGTACTGGTAAAAGGCTCTCAATAGGCATTATCGACCAACTGAGTGAAATATAGTAAGTACAATAAGAACAAATGTAATAAAATGTTATGGTTCTTGCTCTTTGAACCTGGGTCAAATAACAGGCATGTTTGTAAAACCATGGAACCCCAACTGAACAGAACCAAGCAATGTGCAATGATACCAATTGGCAAAACCCAAAGGTCAAGTGTCAACTATGTCTGTGGTACCTGGAGAGCCCAACTTAATAGAATAAGGGGAACTCAACTAAGAAGAACCAGAAAAACCCAATCGACCAGAATTAGAAGGGACCAATTGACCAAAACAATGGGAACTCAACTAAGCAGAACCAGAAGAACCCAACCGATCATAATCTAGAGGGACCAACTGAGCAAAAATAGAGGGACCAACTGAGCAGGACCAAACACTATACATGAAACAAATTGACAAAACTCAATCGAAACCATATCACAATTGTCGCAAGGTCGAGGTATGGTGCTATACATGGGTGTAAGGCCTTAGTATCTATATTACTACGTCAACTAAGCCCCCATAAGCCCCAAAGGTATACCCACACACAATTAAGGTGTGTATAAGTGTAGGGTTACAAGGGTTAGTAAAACATAGCATGAGATCTCAAGTAGGGCAGAACACAGTATCACAGGGGGTTCTGAAACCTTAACTGTCACCCGAGGCCTTTAAACCCTTTTATGACTTGGCCTTCGCCCAGGGAAGTCAGCTAGGGCCAAGTGGTCTGACAATTCACTGTGCCTTTAACCTAGGAACAATCAACTAAGTCACGAACCTCAGAAAAATTATCCAAAACTTGGCCCTCGGAGGTATAACCCAAGACTCAAACACACAGACATAGCCACTAGAGACTTAAACTATGTGGACCATCACCCAGGACCCAGAAACATGGCCATAACCATTAGAGACTCGAATCTTAAGAATAACATCCAGGGACTCATCCCCGAAACAATTATCTATGACTCAAACCCAGGTATAGTAAACTACTTAGCTGGTCTCCCAAGATCAGTTCCCCTCAAGTTAAACCATGTATATCCGTAACAATAAAGGGCCTAAGTAATACAAATCTAGGGCAACACATGCGTAAGCCTAGTCTAAGGACTATAGAAAGGAGATAACCAGAGGCTTCTCAATAGACAGACCAACTAATAAATGTAACAAGTTCCTAGGAAAAAATAGTAAACAATCCAGCTGTTTAATGTAACTAATATCCTAATAACAAAAGATAATCTAGCTAAAATCCTAAGTATAACAAACATATAATAGATAGGATCACAACAGCAGAACCTTAACACATAAGCAGGAGTACAACAGATAATCAATCCCCTATAATGTAGTATGTTACCCAGTACCAAACAACCTAAACTGGCATATAAAAAACAAGTAGACTATGTACAAAAAGAAGAAGTATAAGGTCATGTCTAGCTATTGATAGGTTCATTACAACCCAAGACAAGTATAAGTATCCGTAATAATTGTAGACAATCCAACTGATAAGTACAACAACATCTAGAGCAACAGTAAATAGCCTACGTGATCACCATAGCATCCCTTCGCCCAGGGGCATGTGGACACATTTTGAGCAAGAAACGAGCTCTCGAGGGAGTAGTACATCGGTCAATCCCGCTCGCCCTAAACAAAAAGAAGGCGTGGGCCACTGGATGAAGACTGAGACTTCTCTAAGATCCGATTCGATGGTATATCCATCTTCTATTATCCTTAGACGGATCTCTCACTCTTGATGAAGAAAAAGACTTCAGCCTTATGCATCTTACCGATAGAAACATAATTTAGTCATCAAAGAATCAAGAATATAGTACACCAATAGAATTGCAATAACTGGAACATAGCCAAAGAGTCATAATGTGTATCTAGAAGAATAACTGACAACCAACCTCTCAAATACAATATATTATCAGTACCAGACCACTCACACAGGTAAACAAGTATCAAGTAGGCATACATATCAATCACGTGGCATAGGTTTGCATTTAGCCTTTAACAAGACATAATCATAACATAAATAACAATTAACTAGAACCCCACTGGATATAATTAGGTGTTAGTATCAGGAAGACAATAAGTCAAATCAGTATTTAAACAGTCAACTGTATCCACACAGGTAGCATCAATATTCACTTACCTCTGCCATGCTTCATCTAGCCTTTACAGTCCTTATCAGATGCATTTAAAACCCAACCAATACTAAAACCAACTAATATAATAGATATAGCATCAACCATGTCCAGACAATAATCACAGTCCTAAACTAGCATGTATAGCCTCCTACCCAGTAATTCCTAATAACAAATAGGCACCCAACACGTATTTCAACTCAATCTAGAGGTAATGAAAGCCTAGCTTACCTAGAAGGCATGTCTACGTGCTCTAGATCAGTCCACATAAGCTTTACCCTTCCTGATTGCCTCTAAATATCGCTCAACTATCAAAATCTAAATTAGAACATAAATACAGTTGTTTTGACTGTAATATCTTAAGAAATGAGGAAAAATAGGTCAATTTCTACTAAAATGAGAAAAATGAGGGCCATATTCAAAATCTAAAACTAACCCTCATAAAATGACCTCTATGTCGCTTGAGTCTATAGCCATAAATTGAGCTTAAAACAAGGCTAAAAAAATAAGAAACAACCCAACAATCAAGTGACATTTCTTATCGAAAAAACATTTACTTACAATAGCTTCTTTACCAATTTACTATAAAATATGATCAAATCAACACAATTTGAATACACCACAACATAAATCTCAAAACGTAGTACACTTTAGACCAAAATTTTACTCAATTCCAATAAAAAACGGTCGAGATATCTTAATTCAAAATTTCTAACAAGTTACGACATTACATTCCGCAAAAGCAATGAACTTACCTTAAAGCAAAGTAGAATCTAGAGAATTCAGAGTTACCAAGATGTTCGTCTTGAAAAACTATTCCATTTAGACTAAAAGTTTCCTGAAATCTGATTCTGAATGATAAAAGATATCAATATTTGAAGTTTCAAGTAATTAATATTTACATAAAGCAGAAAAACCAGCAAATGGTTCTCAAACGATGTGTCAAATTGCAATTTTTGACAATTCCACGATGTTTCTCTCAAAAAAAATACATATGTTAGCCTTCAGAATCACTCAAATCGGATGAAAAATGACCTCAAAAATGTCATACTATGTTGGAATGTATATGTATATATATATAACATCTTGGAAATTTTTTATATATAGACACATCGCTGCCACGTGGCATCAACAGACTGCACGACATGGTAGCACCACAGCAAGCCATATCCTCTATCGATGTTTCAAGCTTGTTTGGACTCCAATTTCTGCAACTAAACTATGTAATCCTAATAATTTTGACATTCTGGATCTAAAGGTATAGATGAAATTCTCACCAGAGGTCATTACGATAAAATGAGGGTACCACTTCATTTTGGCTAGTTTTAACTAAAAGAACTGAGGGAGTCAAAACACATCCAAAAGTCCCAATTATCCAACAAAAGGTCATTCTAGACCAAATTTGACATTCTGAAGGTGACCGCGCTATTGAAATTCTTATACGGGGCATGTTTCTTGAGGGTGTTGACTAAAGTCAACTATTGACCCGTCTCAGCGACTAAATTTGCAAAACACAATATAACTATACCGAATATGCTCCTAGCCTAATTTGGTCATTCCAGAGCTGATGAAATCGTTAGAATTCTTCTTCAAGGTTTTTTACTAGGACTTTACTAGAAAATTGATTTTACAGATATGAACACCTGGTTAGATAAAAAAATAGCACAATTGACTCACGATTCACCCAATAATTAAACCAACAATATCAATAAGTCATAAATTGCCCGAGGTTGCTATGCAAATGCTCAAGCTGATAAGATATTTGCAGAAACACATAAATGACTTAGAGGGATATTACAACAAAACCCAAATAGGATAAGCAACCTCTATTAGTCAACTTTTGGGCCCTGATATAAGAGATAATTTTGCTACCATAAGAACCACACGAACCCCTCTACTCAATCCTCGGCCCACCAGGGGAAGCTAAAGTAATCATCCTTTCATAATAATAAAGCATAGCATGATATGGAGAAAGCCTATCTATATCCAAAAGAACATCAAAATCTACTGTATTAAGAGTAATCATGTCCACTCAAAAATCATAACCCTCCAAAGACACTAGACAAGATCAGTACACCCGATCCACCACTAAAGATCTCTACTAGGGTTGAAACACGTACAGGCATATAATCACAATATAAGTCAAATACAAAGGAGAAGTTTGTAGACACATACGAATAAGTAGAGTCAAGATCAAACAACATAGATGCAGGGAGATGAAAAACTGGGAGAATACCTGTATAACTGCATTTGAAGCCTCCGCCTCAGGCCTCCCTAGAAAAGTATAGCAATGGGCACCACAACCTCCACTTAACTAAATGGTGCCTCTACAACCTTGTTGAACCAAAGTATCACTAGCACCTTCACCATGAGCAAGACCACCTCTACCTGACTGAGCTCTACCATGCCCCCTAGTATTAATGGTTGAACCTTTAACTGAAGGTGTTGAATCCTTAAGTAGGACTACCAAATAAGTATGGTGTGTGCTCATAGTCCGATGTTAATGCTTAGCACACACCCCTACTTGGACGTTTTTAAATGGTCATACTTAAGTATTTAACCTAACATGGGTTACGATTATTCCCATGAGGAATATGATAGACTCCGAATTAGCACACATTTGTAAATTGAATTAATATACCTTATTATCTCCCAGAAATAGAGAAACGAAAAATAAATATAACTAGGAAGGATTTGCAAGTAAAAATAAATTCTAAACTATAATTGCAAGTGTTTGTAATTAGAAGAGAAATGAACTAGGGCTATGTGTTCCCCATGACTCCCTAACTAAGTGTTTTTAGATACTTGTGACTCTTTTCTAGTGTATAGTTGCAGGACAGTAAGTTATGTTCTCCTAAATCATTGATCGGGAATTTTGGTGAATTTCATCACATTACTTGATCCGTCTCTGTGATGTTGCTTTACTAACCTTTACTCTTATCCCAGGACAAAACTACTATCCCTAGTAGCTTGATTAGTTGAGGGAAATCGATCAACCTCTGTTAATTAATTCTTTTCCTATTCGTCACTTCCTGGATTAGAAAAGTGATACATGGCGAGTTCTAATGTAGGACTTCCATTAAAAATCAGTTAAAATGAAGAAATTAATCAATACATCCTAACACCATCTAAGAAATTGCAAGTAATCTAATTTTTATCTTCGTTAGTTCGTCATGGTTCCCACAACCCTAGTTATGGATTTATCCACGCATGCCTGAGGTATGATCAGAAATCATGTAAGAATAATACATAATTAAATTACTTACAAAACAAGAATTAAGGAATAAAATCCAAAATCTCAATGTAATTGCAAACTTGAATTAACAAAATTACAAAATATTGTTCACAAACTCTCAATCTCGATATTCTCTCTCTAAAAATACTGTATCTAATGTTCTATATCTAATAAAACCTAAAAACCTATTTATAGTACTTAAAATACAAAGCTAAAATGAAATAGGATAACGGTGTAGGCACCAGTTATGAGCACCTTTTAAGATAATTCACGGCTCGTGAGTTGGGGTCTCATGGAATGTGGTTGCAACTACTGGCATCTTTCACGAAACCTTCTTCACAAGTTGTGAAGGATTCCACGACTTGTGAAGGGTTTCGTCTGAGCCACTTTCTGCAACACTTCACTTTCTGCCTTTTCAATTCACGACCACACTCTACGACTCGTATGATGGTCTATGATTCATGTTCGGATCTCGTAGAGTGGGACTCGCTTTTCACCCTTCACTGGAACAACAAATAAAACCCCTCTACGGCTCATGGAATGACCCACGACCATTATAGGGTCTCATAAACCGCCAAATTATCTGCAAAATTGTACTTCAAGATCAAAATCAAGCCAACACTGAAATCCTGCAAAAACAAACAAAACAAACATCAAATCTACTAATATCGCTTTAAGAACGCACAAAATTCCAATTTTTGAGCATTACAAGTGTTGTATTTTGGCAGCATATCAACACCCTCAACTTAAAATTGTTGTTTGTCCTCAAGCGACGGACTCAATCTACTTATGCAGCACAGAGACACATAGACATCTACCCTATGGTACAGAATACATCAGAATCTCAATAGATACCCAAGTCCACTCAAAACAAAAATTAGTTAGTTATCCAGTAAACCAATGCAGACTATAAAATTCCAACAGTGCAACTATGACAATTATGCAACCATAAATAAGTAACATATCACTGAATTAGTCAAGTATCAACAATGCAATACAAGTGCCCTCATGGAAAGAAGTCCCCTCATATACTCTAGATGATATTTTCAATTTACATTCATTGGGACTATATCAAAACACTCTCTCATAAAAAATATTCAGTTATTGTGCCTAATATCATATGTTTGCCCTTATACTCTAGATTTATGAGTTGTTGACTAGTCGGACTAGGATCACGTTAGGACTTTCTAAGCTTGTAACGAGGGTCAGGGGGCTTTGGAGTGATTGTATGGATACATAGTGACTGCGACCCTCCTTGATACTGCATTATCGACCACTTTCACCCTACCAACCTATCATTTTTCTCTTTTTCTCCCTTTTCCCATTTTTCAACTGTTTAAGGGGTGTTTTTTTCTTCTTTTTAGCACTTTGCCCTTATTCATGTACATTGTTTGGGACTTTGGAAAACTTATCATTTTTCTTGCACCCTTTTAATTCTTTTTCTCCCCTTCTCTGTATCACTAAGAGTTTTTCCCTTTTTTATGACTTCTCCTTATACTAGCCACCCTCAATTTAGGCTTTTGACCTAAGATGAGGTGCACAATATCTATCCTCCGAACCAGGGTCACTTTTTGGATAGCCACCCTCAACTTAGGCTTTTAGCCTGAGTTAAGGTTCACAGTGTTCAAGGAAAGACCAGGGCCAAGTTTGGGATTATCATTTATTAAGGTCCAGGCTTATTAGGTGTTTACAAAAAAATAGGGTCAATGTTAGGCTCAAAAATAGGGATCAAGGGATAATTAAAAACTTTGGTTGGTTATATTTAAGCTAAGTGAGCTAAATCAGAAAAATGGCATAAGATCCTTCCCTAACCAACTAATCTAGAGTCTAAATCCTGAGTAACAGGGCTAGTTCTGAATTAAAGCACAGTAAAGAATCATGCAATTACGCTCACTCACTCATGGAACTGATTTACATGATACCACAACTACCTTATCATACTTTTTTTCATAGTCACACACTTATTAGAACAAACACTATTAGATAACCTAATCATGCATGGTTACTATCAAACTTAGCTAAACCAAAATATTTGGTGGGTATCATTTTTACACAAGAATTAACTATGCCATGGATATCAATACTATTTACTACTAATGTTACCTAAAACATCCTAAACATGCCGGTTCAACATAACATAAAACCACAGGGAAAGAACACAGGAAAGAAAATCGTTTGGAATAAAAAATTGGGGTAGTTATAGGCCAAAGTTACTCAGACTTCACTGAGGCTGTATAACCACCCATACCCCATCAAAAAGATTGTGAATTGTCTTCAATGCAAGTGAACAAAATATAAAGGACTGGGGTCAAAAAAAACCATACTTGGGCGCCAGAGCCCTCTCTCAATCTCACTTTTTCCACCCTTCATTGGTCTGCTGGACCCCTTAACAGTAGGAGAAAATCGGGAGGAACCCTCGCCTCTAAGCAACTAGTGTGTTCACTCCTGTATGGCCTTCTCCTCCTCTCGGGATCTGACCAGGGCGATCCGCAGGTCCTCCTCCTCTGTCTACTCTCCACCAAGGCACTCCACATCATATATGCGAGGCCTTTTCCTGAGAGAGGTCTGTGTGGGCTCTTATGGAGTGAACAGATCTACAATAGTTGATGCAACTGGCATGGTAGATTTCAAACCTAATGGAGTAACCAATGCTGCAACAATGTCAGCCCAGAGCTGCTGAATCTCCGTCTACGTAGTCGACAGATCAATGGGAGCCGCTATGTGGAGGCTCGTATGGATCTGCACCTCATATGTATCAGTACGGGCATCTACCGATGTAAGTCCCTCTCTAATAGCGGTGACCGTGAATGACTTTATATGACTCTCTGTCTATATAACAACCTTGCGGACCCAAGGCCTCAACTGCAGTAGTAACTGAGCCAACTGTGACTCAACATGCATCAGTCTCTGCGCTAACACCTGAAAAGATGTTGCCGACACAAATGCAATGTCAGCAGGTGCTGAAGTCATGAATACAGACTCTAGAACAACAACAGTAGTAATAATGGGCCCCTTTCCCTCAGTAGTCTCAGTCTGTGGGGGGACCGCTATAGTTTGTGTAGCGACAGAACTAGAGAGCTCGATCATAAGCATAGAGGTGAGCAAGTCTGGAAGTATAACCTGTGGCCTCAGTGTCCTACGTAAAGAAATTGGATTCCATTCAGCCTTGATCAGGCTAGCATCTAATTTTCGTTGCACCTCCAATAGTATGTCCACGTGGTGCAGAATAGAAAACCCCAACGTCAAATATAGACGGTGTATCAAGCATAGAAAGGTCATCGTCGACCTCCTCACGGCAGCCTCATATATCTGCTCTATGATTAGTACAACCCAGTTGATAGCATAGCTAGCCAAGATGCTGGCCACCAAAACAGCTCTCTCCAACGTCAAGGTATTATCTGCAAGTGTCAGCCAGATTCTCGAGCAGATAACCGCCCACCAAAATTTGGCGAGGAAGCTGAGTGAAGCCTTGACAATAGGCTCCAAATATGTGGCTACCTAAGTAGGGTCAACTCCTGCAGCAATAATGTGGGTAGCCACCTACTTTATCAAATAGGTCCGACTCTCTAGGTCCCTCATAAATCCCAAGTCACGTGTCTACCCCCACTCTGTGGTCAAACTCTACTATGGAACTAGGGGCCATGAACTTGGGTCCAAATGACATCCACCGGGTAGTCTCCTCTAACACGTTGACCACCCAACCCCGCACTCTGACCTCTTCTAGACTAGGCTGGGTGAGGTAGGAGGCGAAGAACTCCCTCATTAATATTGATGAGTACCTCCCAACTGGTTGTACCAACCATTAAAGTCCGTGTCGTACAATAGTGTCCTCCAACCCTGGGACACTATCAAGTCCTCTGGTGATGATGTAAGACTCCTCCAGTATAGAACGAGTAAGTCGGCCACACTCATTTCTCTCCATATCCTCTGTGAAAATACTTTGCATGCCCTTGACGCACTACCTGTTAAGCTCTGTGTCTAGTGATGAATCGAGTGCACGAGGGTTAGTGGATGATGAGGAGTTTGAATCCTCCTTAGAACCAGATCCGGA
This sequence comes from Solanum aculeatissimum, assembly GCA_038996855.1. NCBI lineage: Eukaryota > Viridiplantae > Streptophyta > Magnoliopsida > Solanales > Solanaceae > Solanum > Solanum aculeatissimum. The sequence goes on from JBCEWC010003611.1 coordinate 9,677, forward strand.
CCCCCTCTCGGAGGAGGTCATTTGAATATTACTGTTGGCCCTGTCACCTCCCTCTTCAGACTAGGGAGGTGGACCACAATAGCCTGCGACATAGCAAGCCTAGAAGATGCCCAAGTTTTTCGTGGGTCTACAACAGAGTTTGGATGGATACCAAGCTCCTCTATAGAGCCACTAGCCTTGGGGGCATGCTCTAAATCTATGGCCTCGTCTCGTAGGGGGGCCTTCATAGGTAGAATCTCATCTTTCTTTGATTTAGGGGCCATGGTACCTGCAAGACACACAATCACGAAATAAATTAGTTTCATGAATTACAATCCAAAACATAAGAAGATTTTTAGAATTGGACTGGGGATGTTTGGGTTTATAAAATCGTGTTTACGAGTCATAGAGTACTCTATGAGTTGTAAAGGGTTTCGTGGGAAGGTGTTTAGCTACTGTTCACTCACCTGGAGTTGCATCCATGAGATCCATTCATGACTCATACATGGAATCGTGGATGTAAGCCCAGGCTTAGGTTAAGCACTGACAAACTATATGAGACCTATCTACGAGTCGTGGAATAGTCCACGAGTCATAGAAGGTCTCTTACGATAAAGCCTTAAGATTAATCAACACTAGAGCCTTTCACAAGGGGAAACCTTAGCTCGTGGATTGATCCACGGGCCGTAGAAGACCCTCGTAAGTATGGCTAGTGTTCAAAAATCTTTTGCAACCTCATCTATGAGGTTCCCTGACCAATTTTACCAAACAAACAACATTTATAAACAAGGATTTATGTACCCATACACAAATTTACACCAAGTTACCAACCCCAATCATGCATTACCCCATCAAAATGATTTATTATGCATTTTAACTATTTTGACCATTCGTTAACGTGTGTACTAACTACTTGGCCAAGTGAATGCGCATTGTAAATAAATTACAATAACCAAGTAGTTGTACCATCACACAATTTAACACACCCACCCTTTTTGCCACTTGATTCTACCTTAATCACATAATAAAAAAACATGACTAACTTTTTAAGGCATAGTAAATGGATTCTCGACTAAGCTAACCCATCCCCAATCCCAATCAAACTCACTAAAAATCATTATTCGATAAAGTAAGTTTTAGGAACCATATACCTACCGATTTGAAATGAGATTAGGAGGAGAGGGACGAGGACACAGTGGGGGTTCAAAACCCTAGGAGAGGTAGGTTCGCCGGAGTTGGCCAAAAAATGACGTGGGTTGATGAATTTATGATCGAAGACTGAAGGGATGATCAGATTTAGGGTTTAGGATCACCGGTTCTTTACAAATAATGGGGTCGAAATAATTTTGACCCCTATTTAAACCATACTGGGTCGAGTTATAATGTCAGGAATTTGGCTTCATGAAACCCCAATCACGGATCGTGGAATGCTCTACGGACGGTAAAGCATGGTTTCATAGAAGCCTGAAACCCTTTTATCCCCACCTTTGGTCTACAAGTTGTAATATGAGTCATATTTTGCAATATGACCCATAAATGAGCCTTGTATTTTGACAATTTGGCAAATTTCAGGGACTTACCTGGAATCCATGACCCGTAGTTCTACACATGAATCGTGGACTTGATTCGTGGACTGGAGTGCATCATACCCTTGCTTACTTGAGGACTCTACGAGATGGTCTGCAGGTCGTACAATGTAGCACGACCTGTACAATGTAGCATGACCTGCAAATATACACTGTTACCCTATACAACTCCAGTGCATTGTCCAAAATTTACAACCTAAAAATACAAGAAGTTAGCCTATTTTAAAGTCTAAAGCTAAAAACTGAAACGAAACTACGATTATTACAAAAATATATTGTGTTGCCTCACAACCAATGCGTGATTTAATATCGTGGCATGACATGGGCTATCTGATCACTCAGACTTCATCAATAGCCTAGACCTCCATCTTAAGCTCATCTAGCCTCTTCATCGATCTACATACATTGAAGGTGACTTCTTCATCATTCAATCTAAACTTGAGGAGGTCAGATTCCATGTCTACTAGGGCTCACCCAGTGGCTAAGAAAGGCCTTCCCAAGATGATTGGGACTTCAAAGTCGACTTTGCAGTCCAAGATCGTGAAGTCCACGGGGAATATGAATTTGTCCACCTTGATGCGGACATCATGTAAGATTCCCACCGGCTTTTTCACAGTTCGGTCAGCCATCAAAAGTCGCATTCTTATACATGTAGGGGATGCTAGGCCAAGCTTCTTGAAAATCACAAGGGCCATAAAGTTAATGTTAGCACCAAGATCACATAATGCCCTTGCGAACTCCATATCCCTATAGTGCAGGGAATGGTAAATGCTTTGGGATCCTTTCTCTTCTGCACCAAGGATCGGGTAGAGATAGAAGTATAATGTTAGATCTCTTAGGAGAGCTCCAGACTCACGGTGCACTTCTTCGTCACCAAATTCTTCATAAACTTGACATATCCGAGCATCTTCTCTAACGCCTTAATCAGTAGGATGTTGATAGAATATTGCTTCAACATGGAAAGGAAGTATTTGAACTTACCTTCCTCCTTTTTTTTCTTTAGTATCTGTGGGAAGAGAGGAGGAGGTCGAGGAATGGGTCTCAACTGATTGGCACAACATTTCTTTCCTCAGTCTGAACACCAATATCTCCAGTTTTGGCTTGCTTATCCACAACACCCTCATCACGAGCCTTATCATCATCTATAGGCATTGGAGGATCAGTGATCTGCTTCCCACTGCGAGTTGTGATAGTCATACACTGCCCTTCATTCTTTGGATTTTAAACAGTATTGCTGGGCAGAGTACCCTTCTGGCGTTGGTTGGGCTGGGTCAAGATCTGGCTAAATTGTTGCTTGAGCTGCTGGATTGCAACTAAATGAGACTCAATTTTCTGATTAATACTGGAGATGTCAGTCTTCATCCCCCTTAATGTCTCATCCTGCACATCAACCTTCTTCAACAATCTATCAAACATCTCCTTGATCCTAGACGAACCAACCCCAGAATCACGATTATGGGGTGGAACATAGGTGCCACTTTTGTAACCATCTCTACGACACTACGTAGCATCTCTCTCTTGGCCTCTATTTTGATCATAGAAGACACCATTGTTGTTGTTATATTCTCCCTCTCGTTCGTAGTTCCAACCTTGGTTTCCTTGCCCTTGGTGCTAATAGTACTGATTGAACCCTTGGGCGTTAGGTCGAAAACCCCCCGTCTCCTCAACTACAAAACAAGCCTCATCCTTAAAATAGAGTTCCTCATACATGGGTGCTCGGAAAGGCTGATGAGTGATTGCATTCACCTTCTCAGCATTCTACTTCATCAGTAACTCCACATTCCTACTAATCCGTGCAAGTTCCTCTATCACTTTTTCACTGACCTGTGCTTACACAGAGTAGTAGTAATAGCAGATGAGCTCTTTGTCATGGCCTTGTCCCTTGTGCCCCATGTACGATTAGTTTTACCACCCTCTCTAGCGTTTCAACAATCTCTTGAAAGGTATGATCTATGAATGATCCACCCATGATGGTATCGGCCACTACTTGCTCATTCTAATCAAGGGATCTGTAGAAGATTTCAACCAGGGATTCATCTACGATCTTATAGTCAGGAACATTTCTCAGACACTTTGAAAACCACTCCCATGTAGTACCAATCAAATCACTAGACAATTGTTCAAAGTTATTAATCTCCTATTTCAGCTTGAGCTTTTTGGAGATGGGGAAATACCTCTCCAAAAAGGTCATTTGCAATTCAGCCCAACTGGTGATTGAACTTTGTGAGAGCTCAGCTAGCTATGATGTTGCATTGCCAGTAAGACATAATGGGAAAACACGGAGTCTAATGTCATTCATGGATAAATTTTGGTTCCCCATTACACTCTTGCAGACAAAAATAATATTATGCAGGTGATTATGTGGATCCTCCAACGGTAGCCCTGGGAACAACACGCGATTCTGAAGCATCAGCAGCAACTCACTCAACATGATGAACTTAGTGTTATCTGGAATTGGAGGTAATACTATTGCTCCCATGACATCCATAGCCATCGGGTTCAGCCGATATTGATTCCAATCATTTATGGCGACTGAAAGTCCCTCGGGTTGTGGAATGACTATGGGTGGGTTGTCCCAATTTAGATTGAACATGCATTAGCTGCATTCTCAACATCAGTACCAGGTTGTCGGGCCATTCTTCTTTGGGTTTTCTCAATCTCTGGGTCAAAAGGAATCAAAGGAGTGCCTCGACTACTCGTAGTTGACATGCACTGTTCACTTGCACCCTAAATATAGATAGAAATAACAAAAAATGTAAAATTAGGGAAATAAAGAGCAATCTATCAAATTATAGTGCGCTAATCAAGTCTAGTCATGTTCCCCAGCAACGACACCACTAAATGCTCATTGTCCGACGCTAACGCTTAGCACACACCACTACTTGAAGGTTTTTTAGCGGTCATACTCAAGTATTTAACCTAATATGGGTTAGGATAGTTCCCATAAGGAATATGATAGACTCCAAATTATCACACTTATGTAAAGTGAATTGATATACCCTATTATCTCCCAAAAATAGAGAAACAAAAAATAAATATAACGAGGGGGGATTTGCAAGAAAAAATAAGTTCTAAACTATAATTTCAAGTGTTTGTAATCAGAAGAGAAACGAACTAGGGCTACGTGTTTCCTATGACTCCCTAACTAAGTGTTATTGGATACTTGCGACTCTTTTCTAGTGTATAGGTTCAGGACAGTAAGTTATGTTCTCCTAAATCCTTGATCAGGCATCTAGGTGAATTTCATCACATTACTTGATCGGTCTCTGTGATGTTGCTTTACTAACCCCTACTTTTATCCCAGACCAAAACTACTATCCCTTGTGGCTTGATTAGTTGAGAGAAATCGATCAACCTCTGTTAATTAATTCTTTTCCTATTCATCACTTCCTAGATCAGACAAGCGATACTAGGCGAGTCCTAACATAGGCCTTCCATTAAAAATCAGTTAAAAAGTGAAGAAATCAATTAATACATCCTAACACCATCCAAGAAATTGCAAGTAATCCAATTTTTATCTTAGTTAGTTCGTCATGGTTCCCACAACCCTAGTTGTGGATTTAGCCACGCATGCTTGAGGTATGATCAGAAATCATGTATGAGGAATACATAATTAAATAAATTACACAACAAGAATTGATGAACAAAATCTAAAATCTCAATAAAATTGCAAACTTGAATTAATAAAATCACAAAATATTATTCATAAACTCTCAATCTCGATATTCTCTCTCTAAAAATATTGTATCTAATGTTCTATGAAATTCTATATCTGATAAAAACATAAAAACTATTTATAGTACTTAAAATATAAAGCTAAAACAAAATTGGATAACTGTGTTGGTACTAGTTACGAGCACCTTTTACGGCTCTTGAGATAATTCATAGCTCGTGAGTCGGGGTCTCGTGGAATGTGGTTACAACTACTAGAATTTTCACAAAACATTCTTCACGAGTCGTGAAGGATTTCACGACCCGTGAAGGGTTTTGTCTGAGCCACTTTCAGCAACTCTTCATTTTCTACTTCTTTAATTCACGACCATACTCTACAACTCATATGATGGTCTACGACTTATGTTCGGCTCTCATAGAGTGGGACTCACTTTTCACCCCTTACCGCCTCGGTTTCTTAGGATCAACCTTGATGCCACCAGTGAGCTCCTAAAGGCCAGGTTCCCACTGGAATAACAAACAAAACCCCCTTTATGACTCGTGGAATGACCCACGACCCGTAGAGGGTCTCATAAACACCAAATCATCTGCAAAACTGTACTTCAAGCTCAAAACCAAGTCAACACTGAAATCCTAAAAAAGTAAACAAAACAAACATCAAATCTACTAACATCGGTTTGAGAACACACAAAATCCCAAGTTTTAAGCATTAAAAGTATTGTATTTTGATAGCACATCAGTATAGGCTAGAATAAGTCTGCAAAGGACACTCTCGAATCATATGTCCAGGATCTCCACAACTATAACAAGATCTCGAAGTAGGCTATTATTGTGAAGAATTTGATGGAATATTATAGTCATCCCGACCTGCTGACCTCTAAACACTAAACAAATTAAAACCTCCCTTTGAAGCCAACAAGATGCATTTACTAGACCCCAATGCATTGATACTGCCTCCTAGATAAAATCCACTACCTCCTAACGAGGTACAAAAATAGTGACTAGTAGCTTTGGCCCTCTTGGGGTCCCCAAACTTAACACGAATTATCAACTCTGCCTCCTTAATGGTACTCATAATAGTTTGAAAGAAGGCTCTCTCATGAGCCAATTTAAAGACATAAGATCTGATAGAGAAAACCAAACCCCTCATGAAATTGCAGTCTCTCTCTACCTCAGTAGGGATCAAGGATATGACATGGTAACACAACTGATAAAATTGAGCCTCATACTTAGCAACAAACATGTTACCCTGGGTCAAGCTCTCAAACCTTATCTGACTCTCCTCTCAAGCACTCCAAGGAATAAAATGGTAAAAGCACATAAGAATACACCCCACTCTACAAGATAAGATCCAGTCGGTCTAGCCCTTATGTATGCCATCCACCATTCTCTAGTGGTGCCTCTTAGATGAAAAGCAACAAACCTGACACCTCGTGCATCGACTAGGACCACAACCTCTAACATCTCATGGCATAGTCTCAAGAACTCATATGCATCCTCAACCTTACCACCCTTAAACTAGGTGGTTTCATCTTCTGAAACCTCTCATAACTCTACTGATCATCAACTGCAAGAACTAGCTTAAGAGCAATCTGTGCCAATGCAGGAACCAATGGTAGTTGGCCCACATGATAATGAATAGTAGGACCCTAAACTAGGATTTTGTCCATCTTCTCGGGTTTATAAACCTCTCAGGGTACCTGTAGAAGTACCAGTTTGGGTCATGCCCTCAAGCACGCCCAACCCTCTCAATAGAGTATCCTATAATAATGATGAAAATATATACTCGGGAGGAATTTGATCTCCTCTAACCTCAGGCTCGGGATCAGGGGAGATAGCCCTCTCATAGTCTTGGGATGGTGTTGCTCCTTGGGCTCGATCCAGGCCCCTACCTCGGCCTCTAACTCTACCCTAAGCTAGGGTCTCAATAGAAATCTTAGGGGTTGCTTTCCCTCCTCCAATAGAACTAATACTCTAGTCCTGGCTATCTACTAAAAGAACACGTGACACTCAGCACTAACACAAGAATCCATGCATGATTGAATTGGAAAAAGTAAAAATAGTCTTCATAGCCTCTAACAGATAAGCAACAAACGTCTCCGTGTTGATCCTTGAGATTCTATTTGACTGTGCTTGTAAACATATAAGACCTATGAACCTGAGGCTCTAATATTAAATTATCTTGACCCAAAATCAGATATGGTGGAACTTGACTTTAAACCACTGAGATAAGTCATCCTAAATAGATAATAACAAATAAATGCAGAAGGTAAAGTGATAATACAATCTAAATAACAAGGAATAAGCATAGGGAACATAACTATACACTAAAACCATCCTAAGATTGGTGTCACATGTACAAGTCTCTATTACAACAAAGTCAGAAAGAAAATAATTTAAGTCTCAATAGTATTTATTTATTGAATAGAATAAAATTAATAAAGAAGTCTGATAGTCTTGAGAGTAGGCGGGAATAGACAAGAAACTACCTCTCAATCTATCACAAGCAACTACTTCTAAATTTATCACAAACATAGTCTGTAAGGAAATAAAATCATCAAATGGATCTAGGCTCACAGCTTGCACACATGTATAAAAATAAGGGTGAGTACCAACAAGTACCTAATAAGAGGATCTAAACGCAGGTAGAAAATAAAGAACTCAAGTACTCCTTCCATCCCAATCGCATACCTCCGAAACTATAAACCTGCAAGAATAGAGCCAATCAACATATCATACTTAGTACAAATTAACACATTTAAAATAAAGAATGAAATGGAATAGGATGCCATGATATGCAACCAACATAATGCAATATCATATAATCATGATGCATGTTTTTCCTATGATACACCTCCACTGATATAATCATATCAGAACCCATGGAGGCCACACATTGACCATATATCCACTAGAATCATTTTCTTTTGGCATTATTATTTATATCTAGCTGAAACCATATCCCTTTAGATTTTTTTTCTTTTCTTTTATTTTTTCTAGCGTGAACCATTTTCCTTCGATTTTTCTGTTATTTTATTTTTCTAGCCAAAATTATTTCCCTTTGACATTTCATCAATAATGGAACATCAAGCAATATATCATCACAACACAAATAATTATTTTCATAAGCATTAGAATATGCAAAACTATTCACACAAGTCATTTATTCAATAATAAACAATCAATCTCATTATTCTTTCAATACTTGAATCATCATCAAATGCATCACACGATAGTTATAACATCATGTCTCAAGTTCTCAATAATAACTTATCATCATAACTTAAAACTACTCCTCGTTTAATCCCTGTTTCACTAGTATTCATTTCACCAACTTCAACACATGCATGATTATACAAAACATGTCCAACATCACCTATATTGTACTTCAATAGACATTTTTACATTAATATAAGGCAATGCTCAACAATTTAGATCAATATGAATAATTTTCATTTTCAATAATTGGGAATTACAAGCCCAATCCACATTATCATTATCATTAACAAGAACATACCAATTCAAGAGTCAATTAACACTTGTTACCACATAAACATTCTCATTACCTCGACATATTCACCAAATCAATCCATTAGTCCCCATATATGCAAAGAAGGAAGACATCAAGTTCTATTAAATTCAACAGGTTTTAGGAATCCACGTGCCTCGAATAAGCCAAACAATCAATCCAACAAGAGTGTCTTCCCCTTTCGAATCAAATCCAACACACCACAATCTAGTCAAAAATAAATTCACAATCACATTTCAAGAATAATTACACCAAGATCAAGCAATTTAGGGAAAAGGGAAAAATGGTCCAAAAATTTAATATTAGAAATTGACGTCAAAATCTAAAATTTATTAATGAAAACGTCCTTCACATAATTAAAATTATAAGAAAACCATTTCAAAAATGGAGCTTAAATGAGCTCATAATCACCATTTTTATAAAAAAATCCAAGTCCACAAAAAATTCTCAATTTTCTCGATTGAAAATCTAAATTTTGATGTTAAAATCAAGAAATAATCAATAAGTAATGAAGAGAGGAGTTGAAAATATCTTTTTCACTAAAAATTGGAGTGGTCTTCTATGAGACCCATCTACGGGCCGTATAAGATTCTACGACCCATAGAGGGTTTCATATGATGTACTTTAAGCACATCTCCACTTTTTGATCCTCAGGGTACAATCTCAACTCTATGACTCATAGAATACTTTACGACTCATCTGCATGTTTGTAGAGTCTTATTCAAAAAGTCTTTCTTTCACTAGAATTTTCTATGAGACCACTTCTATGGCCCGTAAAATCTTCCATGACCCATAAAGGTTCGATGGATCATCAAAATTTGCAATTTCAGCACACTTGACCCAAAAATCATGTGCCAACCATGTAATCCTGCAAAACAAACATAAAAACACATCAAATCTACTAATATCGCTTTGAGAACACATAAAATTCTAAGTTTTAAGCATCAAAAGCGTTGTATTTTGACAGCATATCAACACCCTCAACTTAAAATTATTGCTTGTCTTAAAGCGACGAACTCAATCTAAATAAGTAGCATAGTAACACATACCTCAGTCTAATGGCACACATTATATGAAACGTAAACACAGATACCCACACCACTTATAAATGCATATCAAAAAGCTCTTACGCAAACCAATGCAAATAAATACATTCAACAGTGCAACTATGACAAGCGATGCAATCTACGATAAGCAACAATTACTTAATTAGTCCCATATTAACAATGAAATGCAAGTGTCCTTATAGAAAGAAGTCCCATCTCCCACTCTTGATGATATTTTCAGATTAAATACTGGGGACTACACAAAATCACTCACTCTCACAAAAGATATTCATACTGTGTTCAATACCATATGTTTTCCCCTATACTCAAGACTATAACCTTCGACTAGTTGGACTAGGATCACTTTAGGACTTTATAGGCTTGTAACACAGGATTAGGGGGCTTTGGTGTGATGTTTTAGGAATATAGTGACTGAAGGCCCTCCTTGCCACAGTGTTTTCCTACACGTTTTCCCTACCAACACTGATGTCTTCATCTTATTCTCCTTTTTTCTCTCATTCTAAGCTTTTTAGGGTGCCTTACTCTCATTTTTAGCACAATGCCTTCTATTTTCACACTCTTATTCTTTTCAAATCATTGTTTAGGTATCTATTTATTTTTCTCGCACCTTAACATATTTCCCCCTTTTTTCTCTGCATCACTAGCTCCCACCTCATCTTTCCTAATTTTTCCTTACTCCAGCCACCCTCAACTTAGGCATTTGGCCTGAGTTAAGGTACACAATATCCATCCTCTGAACCAGGGACACTTTTGGTAGTCACCCTCAACTTAGGATTTTTTCCTCAATCAAGGTGCACAATGTTCAAGGAAGGACTAGGGTCAATTTTAGGATTTCTCATCTAACAGGGCTAGGTTACTGAGGTGTTTACAAAAGAAAAAGGGTACATGCAAAGCTTAAACATTAGGATCAAGGGATACATTACACATTGGGTTGGTTATTTAGGCTAAATGGACTAATGTGAACAATGGCCTAAAATCCTTTTCTAACCAACTATCCTACAGTCTAGGTCAGAGTAGCAAGGTAAGTTTGGAATTGAAACACAGTATAATAAAAATACAAATAGGCTCACACACACATGACATTGATTACACTATCAATACAGACTCTCAAATTATATTTTTCATCATAATTCAATCTAACTAATCAGAGCAGGCACTGTCAAACAATCAAACATGCATGGTTGTTATCAAGACTAACTAACAAAAAATTTGATGGGAGTTATTTTTCAATAAAAATACACATTATGCCATAGATATCAGTACTATATGCTACTAATACTTCCTATACATCCTAAATATGTCGGTTTAACAGAAAATAAATATCCTCAGGGAAAAAGAACACAGGTTAGAAAACCCTTTGGATTCAAAATTAGGATAGTTATAGTCCAAGGTTACTCAGACTTCACTGAGACCTATAACTACCCGCACCCCATAAAAAAAGATATGCATTGTCCTAAATGCACACAAAATATCAAAATAAAGAATAGGAGTCAAAAAGAAAATATACATGGGCACCTAAGCTTTCTCTCCTTGGGTTGCCTCCAAAGTAGTGCCTGATTTAGTGTCGCAGCACAACTTGGTCTTCTTGATTACTCAGGCTTCATCAAGTGCCCATGCCTCTACTGTCTTAACTTTTTAAACATTGTCAAGATATAGTTTGACTCTTTGGCCATTTACTTTATATGTTTCACTATTTCTTTTCTCTAACTCGATGGCTCCATGGCCGAAGACATGTGATACTTTAAAAGGTCCCAACAATCTTGATTTGAGTTTCCTAGGGAAAACCTTAATCTAGAGTTATATAACAACACCAAATCTCCTGACACAAACTGGTGATTTTTGATGCAATGATCATGTTGCAACTTCATTCTTTACTTGTATAGGGTTGAACTCTTATGCCTTTAAGCGTAATTCATGTAGTTTATTTAATTGGTTCAGCCTTGATGTTTCCATATCATTCCATTCTAGATTCAACTTTTTAAGTACCCACTTTGCCTTGTATTCAGGCTCCACCGATAAATGAAAAGTTTTACCAAAGAAAAGTTAGTAAAGGAACATACCTATAGGAGTCTTGAATTCAGTACAGTACACCCATAATTCATCATCAAGCTTTCATGACCAATCAGCCTGGTTTGCATTCAAAGTCTTGGACAGAATCTGCTTTATCTCCTTATTCGACACCTCTACTTGCTCGCTTGTCTGAGGGTGGTAAGGTGTTGCCACTTTATGCTTTACTCCATATTTTTCTAGTAGGGCTTTGAAAAACCTATTGCAGAGGTGAGAACCTTCATCGCTGATAATTGTCCGAGGGTTACCAAACCTTGACAAAATGTTCTTTTTCAAAAACGTTGTGACACTTTTACTTTCATTGTTGGAAAGTGCCACTGCCACCCACTTTGAGACATAGTCCATAGCCACTAGAACGTACTTGTTTCCATGTAAGCTAACAAATGGATCCATGAAATCTATTCCCCATACATCAAATGATTCAATCACCATAATGGAGTTTAGAGAGAGCTCATACTTACGGAAAACACCACCTTCTCTATGAAATTTATCACAAGCTTTAGCATAGTCGTGGGTATCTTGGTGGATGGTTGGTTAATAATAGCTATAATGTAAGATCGTATGTGTTTTTTTAACTCCACTATTATGTCCACCTAATAGGGATGAGTGGAATGCCTCTAGGATGTTCATCATTTCGATCTCAGGAACAAAGCGATGAATAATGCCATATGGACATATACGGAACAAGTATGGATCATCCCAATAGAACTTTCTTATATAAGACATAAACTTACGGTGTTGGTAAGTAGTCAAATCCGGTGGTACAATATCACTAACCAAATAGTTCACATAATTTGTAAACCATCGTATTACGTCATGTGATGCTGCTAGCACTCTCTCATCTGGAAAGGAATCATTAATCTTGACCCCATCATCAAATTTTGCCGTGACCTCATCCTCTAGTCTAGATAGGTGATCTGCAGCTTGATTCTCAATCCCCTTTATATCAATTACATAAAAATCAAACTCTTAAAGAAGCAGCACCCATTAAATTAACCTTGGTTTTGTATCCTTCTTCACCATTAAATACCGCAATGTTGACTGGTCAATATGTACAGTGACTTTGGTTCTCAAAAGATAAGATCTGAATTTGTCAAATGCAAAGACCACTGCAAGTAACTCTTTCTTTGTAACAATGTAATTTTTTTATGTTGCATTTAGGGCTTTACTGGTACAATATATGGGATGTCGAATCTTCTCTCGTCTTTGTCCCAATACCACACCTAGTTCTACCCCGTTTGCATTATACATTATCTCAAAGGGTGTTGATCAGTATGGAACAACAATGATAGGAGCTAAAATGAACTTATGTTTTAGCCCTTCAAATGTTTTCAGGTATGCATCACCAAACACGAACTTAGCATCTTTCTTAAGTAGTTCGAACAATGGGTGTGCAATCTTCGAGAAGTCTTTTATGAAACACTTATAGAATCCTGCATATCCAAGAAAACTCCTCACACCAATGACAAAGATGGGTGGGGGAAGCTTCTCAATCATCTCAACTTTATATTAGTCCACCTTAATGCCTTTGATAGAGATTTTGTGCCCCAACACGATACCTCTTTCACCAAGAAGTGACATTTTCCCTAATTTAGAACTAGATGGCATTCCTCACACATCTGAAGCACTGTAGTCAAATGCCTCAAGCAATCTTTGAATGAGTCACCAACTACACTAAAGTCATCCATGAACACCTAGATAGTGTCTTCCACCATGTCGGAGAAGATGGACATCATGCATCATTGGAATGTCGTTGGTGTATTACATAACCCAAATGGCATCCTTTTGAACACAAAGGTAGCATAGGGATATGTAAATGTTGTTTTATCTTGGTCTCCTGGAGCAATAGAGATCTGATTATAACCTGAGTACCCGTTGAGAAAATAGTACAGTCATTTCCTACCAAGCGGTCGAGCATCTGGTCCATGAGTAGCATAGGGAAGTGATCTTTTTCAGTTGATGCATTGATATTTATATAGTCCATGCACACCCTCCGTCCTATGATAGGGTGCACGGGGATAAACTCTTTGCTAGCATTTGGGACCACGGTGATACTCCCCTTCTTTGGAACACATTGAAGGAGGCTCACCCATTCACTATCAGCGATTGAATATATTACTCCTGCGCCCAACCACTTCATGATTTCTTTGCACATGGCCTCTTGCATATGGGGGTTGAGGCACCTTTGGTGCTCAATGCTCAATTTTTAGTCCTTGAACAATTGGATTTTTTAAGTGTACACCTCAAGTTGGTGCCAATGATGTCAATAATGGTCCATCTAATGGCCTTTTTAAACTGCTTGAGCACCACAATCAATGTGTTCACCTAATCGTCATTAAAACTTATAGCAAGAATGATAGGAAAAGTATCGTTAGCACCCAAAAATACATACCTCAAGTGGGACAAAAGAGACTTCAACTCTAACACCGGTGGCTCCTCTATAGATAGTTTGGTCAATGGTGACTCCCAATTTTCCAAGTCCAATTCTAGCTTGGCTTAGCATTTTGGGACACCAAATTCTCCTAGAGCCTTTACCATCTCATCATATTCAAGGATGATATGACTCTCAAAATTTATTGGCACTGCTGCCAGAGGGTTGACACCTAGTCTCTTCTCAATTGAGATGTCTGTTTTTCCTCATTAACACTTTCAATGACAGAGATCACCTTCAGGTCATCATTCTTCCTTGCATGTTGATATACTTTGAAACAGACCTCATCCTTGCCTAGCATGAACTTGAGTAGGCCTAATTCTATGTCTATTAGTTCTTGTTTGGTGGCTAGGAAGGTCCTTCCCAAGCTGATTGGGACTTCAAAGTCAACCTCACATTCAAGGATCATAAAGTCTACGGGGAACATGAATTTCTCAACTCTAACGAGAATATTATATATTATCCCCATAAACTTCTTTACTTTCATGTTAACCATCAACAATCACATGCTAGTCGGAGTAGGGGCTCCCAAGCCTAGCTTCCTAAAAACTGCAACAGGCATCAAATTTATATTGGTACCTAGATCATATAGAGCCCTTGCGAACTCAACATACCAATGGTGTAGGAGATGGTGAATACTATGGTATCCTCTTACTTCTACACTAAGGATCTTGTAGATATCGCACTATAATGTTGAAGCTCTTGGGAAAGCTCCTGACTTATAGTCCATTTCTTTGTGACCAAGTCCTTTATGAACTTTGTATATCCGGGCATCTTCTCCAATGCTTTAATTAGAGGGATATTGATTAAGAGTTGTTTTAGCATGTAAAGGAAGTGCTTAAACTTACCTTCCTCCTCCTTTTTCTTGAGTCTCTAAGAGAAGGAAGGAGGAGGTCAAGGAATTGGTTTCAACTTCTATTGCATTGGCGCTGCATCACTCTCCCTATCCTTAGCAAGAACAACTCCAGTCTTAGTATCCTTGCTCTTCACCATCTCTACACGAACATCATCATCATCAACTAGCATTGGAGGATCAATGATATACTTTTAACCACGTGTTATGACTGCCATACACTGCCCCTCATTCTTAGTATTTTAAATTGTATTATTAGGTAGAGTACCTTTCTTATGTTGATTCAATTAAGTTGATATCTAACAAAATTGTTGCTCAAAATGATTGATGGGCACATAATGAGAATCAATTTTCTAGTTAATATTGGAAATGTCAGATTCCATCCCCTTTAGTGTCTTGTCCTGAGTGTCAGCCTTTTTCAACAGATGATTAAATATCTCCTCAATACGAGAGTTGCCATCAACAAAATCTCGATTATGTGGTAGAACATATGGACCATTTTGGTAGCCATCTCTGCATCCCCAATCTGTATCTCAGTCCTGGCCCTTGTTCCTATCATAGTAGCCTTATCTATTATTGTCTCTAAAGGATCCATATCAACTAAAGTTCTGACCTTGGTTTCCTTGACATTGGCGCCAATAGACTTGATTGGACCCTTGGGCACTGGTCCGGAAACCTTCCATCTAATCTGCAACAAAACAAGTGTCCTTCTCATAGTAAGGCTCCTCGTACATAGGTACTCATGGAGGTTGATGATATACTGTGTTCACCTACTCTTGGTTATGTTTCATCAATAATTCTACATTGGTAATAATTTGGGCAAGCTCCTGCATCATATCTTCACTAGTTTGTGCTTTCGTTGGACTAGTACTGATAGAGAATAAGCTCTTTGTAGTAGACTTATCTCTCATACCCCATGCATGATTTGTCTTGAATACTCTCTCCATTCTTTGTGCACCTCCTGAAATGAATGATCTATGAACGAGTCTCCCATGATAGTATCAGCAACAGCTTGGCTATTCTCTTCCAAGGCTCGATAGAAGATCTTCACAAGGGCTTCATCAATGATCTTGTAGTCTGGGATACTCCTTAAGCACTTTGTAAATATCTCCCACGTGGTACTAATTACTAGACACTTGCTCGAAGTTGTTGATTTGAGCCTTCAACTTCAGCTTCTTTATGATTAGGAAGAACCTCTCCAAAAAGGCTCTCTACAATTCTACCCAGGTGGTGATTAAACTCTGTAAGAGCTCAGATAACCATAGTATTGCATGGCCTATGATAGAAAGTCGGAAAACACAAAGCCCAACGACATCCATAGACAAATTCTAGTTTCCCATCATGCTCTTACAAATGAACACAATATTATGTAGATGGTTATGTGGATCCTCTAATGGTAGGCTCATGAACAACCTATGATTCTGCAGCATTTGTAACAACCCACTCGACATGATAAACTTTGTGTCATCTAGCAGTGGAGGTAACATAATAGCTCTCATAATATCCATCGCGATAGGGTCAAGCCAATATTGATTCCATTTATTTGCTGCAGCTTGAATAACCTGTGGTTGTGGGTTGTTATTGTCATTGTTTGGGTTCAGTTCTACATTCATCATATCATCTCCAGTGTTATTTGTATTATCCTAGGCCATTCTCCTCAGCATCCTTTGGATCTCTAGGTCAAATAGAGTCAAGGGATTGCCTCACCTATGAGTGTTGTACATATACTACACCTGCATGCTGAAATAAAACAAAAACAACAAAAAAACATAAAATGAGGGAAACAAGGGTTAATTCCCAATTTACTCAAATTTAATCAAGTGTAGTCGTATTCCCCAGCAATAGTGCCAAAATCTTAATGTCGCCTAAGCTACAGCTCCTTCTTGAAGTTTAAAGTGGTTGTTGTCAAGATATATAACCTAACCAAGGTTAAGTTCGAACCCACAGGGAATATGGTAGACTTTTGAGTAATTCCAAGCAAACTGAGTTAATTAAACTACTTATCTCACGAAAAAATGGGATTTTGTAATTCCAAGAAAATTAAACCTAGACTAGTGCAAGTGTTTGTGAAATTAGTAGAAGAGTTAACTAGGGTGGTGTTCTCCATGATTTCTTAATTCAGTATTATCAAATAATTATAATATTTTCCACTGTGTAGATGCAGAATGGTAAGTTTAGTTTATCAAACCCTTTGATCCAGGTGACAGGTAAATCTTACTACAGGATTTGATCCATCTCCGCAGTCTGGCATTACTAACCCTTACCTATTGTCCCAGTACAACCTTCCCTTGATCTAGTTTGGTTGATTAGATGAGAAAATATCAATCAAATCCTATTAATTATTCTCTTTTCCTATTCATTATCTCATTGATTTGGTAAGTAACACTAGGCGAGTTCTAACGTTGGCCACCATTAAAAAGCATGCAAAACAAAGAGAAGTAATCAACACATTCATACACACTTTCTAAGAATTATGAATTATCCAATTTTACCATATTAGTTCTTCATGGTTCCCACAACCCTAGTTGTTGATTTAGCTACTTCTGATCAGTGTAAATGCAAGAATCATGATGTAGAATAACATAATTGAGCACTTACACGAATGAATTTATGAACAAGAATCCAACTCTTCAATAGAAATCACAAGTACAAATTAATAACACCAAATTTTTTTTTCAAGTGATCTTCTAGTGTTCTCTCTCTCTAGAAATTTCTATAATCTGTAAACTCCTCCTCAACCTAATGAAAAATAATCTAAAAACCTATTTATAGTGTCTAAAAAATAAAGCCAAATCAAAATAGGAAAACCAGGTCGGCAAGCTCTATGGGCTACTTCTACGGGTCGTATAATGTTCCACGGCCTGTAATCAGGGTTTCATGCTCCTCTGCTACAAAATGGAGTCATCTTCTATAAGACCCATTTACGGGTCGTATAAGATTCTACATCCCATGGAGGGTTTCGTTTGATGAACTTTCAGTGCTTCTCCACTTTTTGATCCTCAGGGAACGACCTCAACTCTACAACTCATAAAATACTTTATGGCTCATCTGCATGTTCGTAGAGTCTTATTCAAAATATCCCCCTTCACTAGAATTTGCTAAGAGACCACTTCTACGGCCTATGAAATCTTTCATGACCCATAAAGGGTTTCGTGGATCATCAAAATCTATAATTTCAGCACACTTGTTCCAAAAATCATGCCAACCCTATACTCCTACAAAACAAACATAAAAACACATCAAATCTACTAATATCGCTTTGAGAACACATAAAATTCTAAGTTTTAAGCATCAAAAGTGTTGTATTTCGATAGAACATCAGACTTGTTCTTGAATTTAATCTTGACTTGTACTTGAATTTAAGGATTTTTGGGCTTGCTCTAGAATTTTATGATCTTGATCTTGATTGACAAATTTGACGAACTTGAACTTAGACTTGATATGGACTTATTCTTGAGCTTGATCTTGACTTGTACTTGAATTCAAGGGCTTCTGGGCTTGTTCTTGAATTTGATGGTCTTGATCTTGATGTGTTCTTGAACTTTAATGCTTGATTTCTTGAATTCTTGAACGTGTTTCTTGGAGTGAAATTTGTAGTGTCTGATCCATGAGCTCTCTTTGTATTCTTATTAGAATTCTTGTGTCTAATTTCTGAATTATAAGGACCTCTATATATAGTTATAAAATAAAGGAGTTATGATGGAATCACTCTTTCTTTCGACCAGTCACATTTAAGTGACATGGAAAAGTAATTAGAATAGGTTTCCTTTCAAGTGACATAGCGATATTTAATTAGTCGAAACTCGTCACTTGTACACATGGCATATTTTTATTGGCCTTTGATTGAGATAGGAATGTCATTTTATTTTGACAGATTTTATGATCCTATTGGTTTCTTTGTGTTGACTTGGCATGCCACGTCATTTGACACGTGAAATCAAGTGGGCCTCTAGGATGAGATTGTAACAACCCGAAAATTTTTGAAATCTACTTATGGTTGGCATTCTATGATGTACTACAAGTTATGGTTAAGGTTTGGTATCCACGGGTCGAGTTTAAGTGGCCGAATGCAAATTGGGCTAGTTGGTGTCCTAGAGGGATAGTTTCGGCAGTGTACTTTAAACAAATATAACATTTTATGTGGGATGAACCATGTGAGATACCATATATCAAATCGAAGTTCTTTGGGTTATATTTGCAACACAAGTGGTTTCACTAAATTTGGAGTTCGGATGAGAGAGATATGGCCCAAATAGTGAGACTGTCTGAAATTCGGAAGCCATTAGAGATAGGCTCAGAAAGGTGGCAAAGGACATTGACACGGGCTGTGAAACTTTTCACGGCTAGTATAGGGTTCCATCAAGTGTTCCAGTGAGCTAGGGGTGGCCTGGAAACACCCCTAAGCCAAGTCTAAACCAACGAAGCCTTACATAACTCGTTTGGAGTTTGACGAGCCGTCCACTGTCCCGTTAAGTTGGACAGTGGCTAGGACAAGGCTTGGACATGTTCTATGAGGCTAAGTATGGGCTGACGGGAACTTACATCGACAATCACACCTTGAACGGACCGTCAAGTGGCTCGTGAAGTGTTACAGAATGTCCTCCGAGAATTCGTATTGAAGAAAATGGCTAAGTATGGTTGGACTGTTGTGTTGACGGGCCGTGTGCCATTTGACGGCACTGTAGTAGCCTTTTGGGCACTGTGTCTAGTTAAAAGCTCTGTTTTATTAAAGGTATTTTCGTGATTTAACTTTTCCCTAACCCCTTTTTAGTCCCCTAAGGTCTCCTAAACCCCTAAAACATTCCCCAAACCCTCATTCATCCATTCAAACTCTCCTATACACTCTC
>JBCEWC010003612.1:0-29706 GCA_038996855.1 Solanum aculeatissimum
GATATAATAACATAGAATATGAAAATAATTAAAAATAAAAATATCAATATATACATATAAAAATACTACACATACTATACATTAAAAATGATAATAAAACTATAAATAGTGCACTACCCTACTTACTATCCACTTACTTTTTACTACCCCTACTTACCCCCACTTACTTTTTACTACCCCTACTTACCCCCAAACTGATTTTCACAAGTCAATCACCACTATAGACTTTATTTAATTGTTCAAATATTAAACGTAAATATAATAAATACATACAAAAAATATAACAACTTAAAAGGCTAATGCGATCATTTCTTCAAGGTCTGCTAATGTCTCTATTTACAAGACAACAATATGAATACTGAAATAATGTCATGAATATGACTACTAATTATTTTAAAGGTTATGGGAATAAAAATTATAGGAATATGAACATAAAGACCATCAAGTTTTACCTTAAAAAATATGAATGAACAATTAATTGATATATTTATTATTCTATAAAAATATAGTTATCTCAAATAATAAAAATTAATAAATCGAATTCTTAGCCAAAAAATAATTATTAAAGATGAAAAACTCAAGAAACTCGAGATATTATTGTAATTCATAAAGATGAAAAATTCAAGAGACTCGAGATATTATTGTGTAGATTTCATTGTGTTATTTAAAGCTTATAATAAAGGAATTATAATTGAAAATCTATGAAAATTACATTATATTTAGACATTTTAAAAGAATTAATATTTCAAGCATAAAAAAAAAGAGAAAAAAGATAATTATGTCCAACAAAGTCATAAGTTACTATGAATCAAAAGAAATTATAAACTTAATTACAAAAATGAAGAGAAATCCTGGAGAAAACATATAAAATAAATAAATAAATATGCAACATCATTCTTACAACCTAAATAATTTTTAAAAAAAAACAGAAGAAAGTTATGAACACAAAATACAGTCTTTCAAACTCTTCTTGACATCCACTCCCACAAGTCAATTACCATCCAAGAGCCTTCATCTTATTTTTCGAGTCAAACTAAAAAAATTAACATAATCAGCACCAAAAATATGACAACTTAACATGCTAATTATGTGATCATTTCTACAAAGTCTCTATTTATAGGACTATAATATAGGATATGATTATTAATTATTTTAAGGGGTTATAATAGTAAAAACAAAAGTGTGAGTAATGAAATAAAGAACATTAAATTTTTGACTTTTTAGCTTCTCACATTGCATGTTTAATATATAAAAGTGTTAGTTGAGAGATATTTTTACAACAGATAAATGAGAAAAATATTTTTTTTTTAAAAAGAAGAAAATAATTGTATTTCTTGGCCAAGAGAGGTGTCACACCACCTTTAATTATAGATAATGATATCTAAATTTAATATTTATTTACTATTTTTTCTTGAAGTATATACATACAAGAGAGGTGTCACACCACCATTGCTTGTGTCGTTTAGAATATTAGTGATTGTGATTGATTCGTAAAGCATGTTTTATTCACTAGAGCATTTTTTTCTTAAGTTATATTTCATAATAGTTTTCTCCTTTCATATAGGAAAAAATTAGTAAGAACAGTATTTGCGTTCAACTTTGTGAAAAAAAAAAAGATTTTGTTTAATCAAGGAACATAGCTACATATTAGTTTCAAAACGTAGCAAGATATACTGTATTTATGGCTTTGTGCGCACATAATATATATATACAACATAAAATATCACAATTCTTGGTGTTATATGATTTATCTCTGAATAATGAGTAGGTATGACTTATGTTAGGTCCATAAGATACCACAACTTTTGATGTTCTCTGATTCATCTCCGAATAATGAGCAGGTAAATCGATCCTTTTTATTTTGATCTTTTTAGTATATTAATTAATGGAGGGATGCAAAGCAACGGGTCGGATTATTATATGAAGAAGAGTTGTAAATTAATGACTTCTTGTTCGAGTAGGAATATTTTAATTTTTCTCCTTTTACTATTGATCAAACCACCTGGGCACCAGACCCAATGTGAGTTGGATCACTTGGTCACGCTTCATGATCAAAAAAATAAGAATCGTGAAAATATATGGCGCTTAGTCAAAGAAAGATGATGAATAGTTGGACTGAAATCTATCTAGTGCATATTTCAATCCAATATCCATTATCTTTTTTGGCTGAGTGACATGTATTTTCACGATGCTCATTTCTCTAATTATGAAGCGTGTCTAAGTATGATTCAATTCACATTAGGCCTAGTGCCCAGGTGGTTTGATCAATAGTGAAATGAGAAAAAAATAAAATATTCCTACTCAAACAAGAAGTCCGTAATGGCCGGTTTTCATCAAATAGAAAAGACTTCAATGTGTAACAACATAGAAAGTAAAAGCCTCAAAAGGGAAACATATCCATTGTCTCAAATTAAAATACAAGCTAGAATAGAAAATGGTAGAGTCCCAAACTAAGGGCTCACCGCAACAAAAGTACTAGTCTTGAATGCCAAAAACTAGCCACGAGCCGATGGAGAAGTACTTGTCCCTACATGGTTAAATCATGCAGGCAAAATAATCATTAGTACATTTGAAATGTACTAAGTATGTGAGAAGCAATGCAATGCATGAAACTAGAATGCTATTATTCATGAGTAAAACATATATAAAAGGTAGAAAGGCTTAATGTAACTCATGCATGAATAAGGAACATCACTCAATATGAATAAAAATAGATGTATGAGAAAACATAAGTAATGAAACCATATCATAGATTCATAAAGTTGTGGGAGAAGACCTTAACCGATATTTAAGACTATGTGAGATACTACATGGAATCCAACATAACCCCCTACATTGGCACGGGGAAACTACTTGCTGGGTGGAACTCCGTCAACTTAGCATGCATCTTCATAACATAAATCGCCTATGTGGATCCACTAACCTAGTCTACAAGGGCTCCTATGGTGGCACATAGTTAATGAGATAAAAGGTTGCTTCTAAGGTTCCCTTACCGAAACCCACCTCAATGTCATATTCAATGCTAAGTCATCCCACGAAATCTTTTTAAACATAACTTAGTCAAATTAATGAAACTTAGAATCATAAGTAGCAAATCATAAGAGTAGCTCAAACTTATTAACCACCAAGTGAGTATTGTACTTTCATCTTGGGGATCTTCTTAAACATCTTTAGGGCAATTATCAACTTGCTTATATCTTTGAAAAATCATAATTTTAAAACTTAACTTTATTGCCCTAATAATCATCATAAATCATGTAAACTTTGGTTGAAACTAGGTGCACTCATCTTTTAAATGGGACAATCATAAATCACATAAATCATGAGAATATACTCTTTTGGAAACATGCAAAACAACCCATACCATGTCATTAACAAAACTCATCATTGGGGTCATCATCAATAACTTGAACATATGCACATACTTCGTAAAATGCCTTAGGATATCATTATAGTCATTTAATAACATAATATATCATAAAATCATCATAAGTATGCATACTAACTTGGAAGGAACTTAAAAAAAGATAAAATACATTAATATGGACTTCGTGGCTGAAAATATACTCACAAATCAAACTCACATACCTTGGTCAACATAGGAAGATTAAACTTAAAGCCTTTCTGGGAAGAACCTTGGAAACCCTAACTTTGCCTTGCCTTTTAAAGAGTGTTCTTTCCTTAGGGAAATTTTGGAATTGGAAGAATGAGGAATTAGCAAAGGGACCTAGGGATTTAAGGGTTGGTTTAAGGCCCTTTTGATCCGAAAAATGACATAATTTAGAAATAGGAATTGTAGAATAGATAAAACTTCCCCTCATTAAAACTACTGGATTGATTCTACGAAAGCCTGTTTATGGGTCGTGGATTGAACCACGAGCCGTAGGTCCTGTCCATACTGTTAACTTTTTAAAAATTCCTAAAACTGATTTGCTAAACTCAAAAATTCAAAACCATCTTATGGATATCCTTTGATCTATGGCTCATGGTTGGACTCGTAGGGTCCTTCCACACTTAGTCATTTTCTCATTTTTTGGACCCCATCCACGATGTGATTCTACGGGTCGTATAAAGGTCTACAGGACATGCTATTAATTCGTAGATCACTTTCAAAAAAATTTAAATTTTCTTCATGTTTGATATCCCTTTTCTACAACACCATATACAGACTGTTGTCCTTTCTATTGGCTGTAATTGGGTTCGTGGGTTGCACGCTTGGAAGCTTTTTCCCTTTTCTGAAGTTCATGTTTAAGGGCAAAACTTCTGAGCCATAACTCAACTTACGAGCCGTAAGTCACCCTTGTGAGCTGACTTTAGGTCATTTTCTGTCCAACTTTTCTGCACTCATAGGCTCCTAAACTGGGGGTCATTACATCACAATCATTTAAAAAAGACATAATATTTTAGAAAGGTCACCACTCTTTGAAAAAGTTATGACCCTTTAAAAAAGTCATTGCTTTTCAGAAAAGTCATAATTTTTCAGAAGAGTTATATCCCTTCAAAAAAATCATGATCCTTTAGAAAAGTTTCAATTTTTCAGAAAAGTCGCAACTCTTCATTTCCATTCATACCTTTAAAAACTCAACAATACCCCATATGAATGGGAATGACTATTTTTAAAACATCATATGCATGAAAAACTGTGTGATTCATAAGTAAGGGTTAATTGCATTTGGATAAGTAGGTTTTCTTTTGAACTTTCCATAGTGAACATCTATCAGATATACTTGATCAATCGGTAGATTTGATATCTTTGAATCGTCGAGATTTTGTATATACCTAGATAACATAAGTCATAAAATTAATCCTCTAACTATCTTTGATTCTCATTGTTTTATTCATTTCAGCCATGAACATTTCCTGGTTCATAAGTGCGTAGAAAACTAGCATTACAGGATTCTCCTTGAAGTGACTTACACTTCACACTAACATAGGTGATTTTTGAATGTGTTATCCCGTAGATACACTATTTGATATACCAGTATCAAACTTAGAAACTATTAAAATATCCTATTATCTCATCCTTGTTACTTAACATTGTCTCATCATGAGAATGAATCATATAATAATTTTGACAATATTGAACCGTCATCAATGATTTGTTTGATCTCCTTGAACCTGAATTTTGGGATCTCCAGTTTTCTAGGTAGGTTTACCGCCATAATAACTTTTCCTCGACCATAATACCATTCTTTCTCTAGTTAGGCCTTTTTCTAGGTGGATCCAACACATTATTTTTTTTACTTTACAAATATTGTGTCTTTATCATATGTGATGAGACTTACCATTATACATAACTCTCTTAGCTCTTTCTATTGTGGCTTGACTATCACAATGTTTGCATATATGAGCCATTGGTTGGGCCAAAATGAAATATCTTCTAAGAAATTCTAGTGCCATTCAACTTCTTCATCAACTTTGTCTAAGTCTATGAACTCAACCTCTATTGTAGATCAAGTTATACATATTTGTTTGGATGATTTCTGATATATTGCTCCTCAGATAATAGTAAAAACATATCCACTTGTGGACTTAGTTTCAATTGACCCAGTAATCTAGTTTGCATTACTATATCCTTCAGCAACTGTTGGATACTTGTTATAAGGCAAAGAAAAGTTTGAGTGTGTTCTAAACACCCCAAAACTCATTTCATTGCCATCCAATAATTTTAGTTGGGGTTACTTATGTATCGACTCAATTTACTTAGAGCACAAGCTTTGTATGGTCGCGTATAGTTTATGAAGTACATCAAAAATTTTAACACTCTGGCATAATTCAATTGAGACTGGCTTTCACCTTTATTCTTAGCAAGATCAAGGTTTAAATCAATTGGTGTTTTTTCACTTTTGTAGTTTAAGTACTTAAATTTCTAGTACCATTCAGATATAATGAGATTGAGATAATGTTAGACCTTGAGTAGTTTTGTGAATCTTAATTCCTTATGTCAAGTTGGCAACTCCTAGGCCTTTCATAACAAACTTACTAGCAAGCATATGCTTAGTAGCATTTATGTTAGCAATGTCATTACTCATTATTAACATATCATCCATATATAAACAAATAATGATGACTTTATTTGGAGTGTTCTTAATGTAAACATATTTGTCACACTCATTAATTTTGAAACCATTTGATAACATTGTATGGTCAAATTTTACATGCCATTATTAGGGTGCTTGTTTAAGTCCATACAGAGACTTAACAAGTCTACACACCTTCTTTTCATTTTCAAGAACTGTGAACCCTTCTGGTTGTTCCATATAAATATTTTCCTCCAAATCTCCATTTAAGAATGCTATTTTGACATATCTTTGATGAATTTCTAGACCGTACACCATGGCTAGTGCTATTAACACTCAATCGATGTAATTCTGTTTACTAGTGAGTATGTATCAAAGTAATTAAGATCTTCACATTGTCTAAATTCTTTAAAAACAAGCCTCACTTTATATTTATCAATAGTACCATCGTCTTTTATTTTCCTTTTAAAAATGTTTTTTGACCTTAAGATTTATTTTTGGGAGGAAGATCAACCAATTCCCATGTATGATTATTTATAATAAATTCTATCTTACTATTGACTGCTTCTTTCAAATATTGTGTTTTCGAAGAAGTCATAGCCTCTTTAAAAGTTCAAGGCTCATTTTCTGATAAAAATATTATAAATTCTAATCCAAAGAAAATTATAAGGCCCCGTGAGTTAGAAAGTCAGAGAATATAGGGAAGTGATGAAGCTAAAAAATTACAGACAAGTACAAGCCCTATTTATGACTCATGGTTCAAACCACAGGTCATAAACTAGTCTCACGGATGAGATTAGTCAGGGTGAAAAATTGATTAAATATAGGGGTGGTTTACAAGGGGTGTTTACGATCTGTAAAAGAAATTACAGACCGTAAGAGGGTGCTCGTAAATTGGGGTCAGGGTTGGTTTCGAAATCTTGGTCTATGAACAAACAGGACGAGTTGTGGTCCTATTTATGAGCTGTAGAATGGTCTCGTCAATAAGGTCTTGAATTTGGGAAAATTTCTAAGTATGGAAGTTTTCTACGAATGAGTTCTATGACCCATAAGTTCTTTTATGAGTCATAAAGGAGACTAGTAGATTGAGTTTCATAGACAGTTTTAGAAGTCCAAAAATATAATTAGGACGAAACTCTATATTTACCACTCGTGGTCCCATCTATGACCCATAGATGATGGTCGTGGTTTGGATTTCGACAGTTTTAATGAAGGGTATTTTCGACCTTCTCCCATACCCTAAGTTCAATACTACATTGTTTTGGAGTCTAAATCTTTCCATATCAGTCCCAGCTCACCCCATACACTCTTATTCTCTTCTACTCTCAATTTTCTCAATTTCCTAAGGTAAGAAAATTCCCTCTAAGGAAGAAAGCTAGGGTTTCATCAAGTCCTCCTCCATACTTCAATTTTTTTTAGGCTTCTTAATTAGGTATGTGGATTTAATTTGTGGATCTCTTTCATCCACAAAGTCCAACGATGTTCCATTTTACCTTTTCTTTAAGCTATAGAATTATTGGATTTTTATGAGTTCTCTTTAAATGATACAACTGGTGATGTATTTTCAAATATATGAAGTATGTTGGTATATTGAGATGACATGTTATGATTTATGATGGTTTCAAGATAAATTTCATGATGACCCAATCTAGAGTTTTGAATATATAACATGGGTTGTTAAGAATAGTTTTAAAATGGATGAATTTCGTCATGTTATTGCATATTACTCTTAAATTGCATGTTTTTAAGTCTATTTGCATAAGCCCACTAAGTTTTAAGTTATGTTCTTGTATGAAGTATGATGCTAATGATAAAGGCATTCAAGTATGTTATGAAAGTTTTTGAATGATATGGAAGTCATAAGTATTTTATGAAGCTCTAATGATGTTTAAGAAGGTGAAGGTTTATTATCACTAAAGATGGACCCTCAATGTGAAAGGATAATTCTCACTTTAGTGAATTCCAAAGTTAATGAGCTACTCCTATGATGTTAAAGCTATGTTTCAAAGTTTATAAATGCCTTATTATGTTATAAGTATTTCATGGGATTTGACTTAGCATCGAATGAGATATTGAGGTGTGGTTCTATCACGATCCAAAATTCGGGTTTGATGACACTCACCTAACCTACCAAGGTGGGTCAACCCAAAACTAAACAACCCTACATAATAATAAAAAAAGAAAATAATGCAACCTAATATAATAGATAAGCATAGGGAAATAAAACTACAACCATCCTAAACTAGTGTCACATGTATAAGCCTCTAAATAGTAATAATACTAAAAAGATAGTACAAGTCTCCATGTCTAGTCCTCAAGTAGAACATAACATAATAAAAAATCCTCGAGGGTCTGCCAAAGAGACAAACAACTACTTCTCAAGTGATCCAGAAGCTCGATCCTATAACAGAGAAGTCTAGTAAGAGGGATTGGGCTCACCACCTACAAAAATGTAGCAAGGGGTGACCAACAAATAACATGATACTCAACAAATGGAAACTAACTTAAAATAAAGCAATGAAGAATACAAGTACTCCTATCCACCCAACCACATACCGTCGAACTATACACTTCACTTAAAAATGTCCTAGCATAACACAATATACATATGAAAACACAATATAGAATAGTATCCCAAAGTCAAGTAGTATAACAATCCTTTAGTAACGTAAGCAGTTTCAGCTTCATAACACATTATCCACATAGTCCGGTCTTCACAATATACAAGGTTCAAAGCATTCAACACATCACACATAGTACATATAACAACCTCAAGAATATAATGAAATGGAATGAATGTTATGAAATGAAAATAATGCAATGCAATGTTAAGTAATCGTGATGTTGTCTGTCCTACGATACACATCCGTTGATAAACTCAGACTAGAACCTATGGAGGCCTCACATGGACCATGTATTCATGAATATTGTTGGCCAAAACATTGGCCAATGCTTACCTGAATGGCAGAAACCTCGGTTAATCATCTGTCGGAATATTACCTCGGCATGCTGATAGAAACCTACGCTAATCTTTGACCAGTAGAGACCTCAACCACTAATCCACATATTGCTTTTCTCATCTCACGGCCATAGCCATCACAAGTATCAATGTACAAGTAACAAATGAATACAATATATATTATCTCAGTATCATCAGAATATCAAACTCAGTACAGTCTCAATATCAATACTAGCCTCAAGTTATCACAATCTCAATATCAGTACAACTTTAGCTGGAACCATTTCCCTTTGGATTTTCATCATCAATGAATATCAATCAATGTATGTCAACATAACACAACAATCATCTCATAGTATAAGGATACGCAAGATGTCCATATAGATCATATATTTAACAGTCAATACCAGATAATTCCACAAGTTCATAAGTATTCACAATTCCACAATCATTTCACAAGTGAAGGTTTCACAACATTTACAAGTACCCAAGTTGAAATCCCATGACCAAAGTCTACCATGACATAGTTCTAATCCATTTCATGCCACAAATCACCCAAACACTTTCACATAAGATAATACAAGGTTCGATCATACTTAACAAAAGATTAGAAGTCCACTTTCCTTAATAAGTCTTAATCAAGTCAAATCCACATCTTTTCCCATCCACGATAATCCAAATCACCACAATATAGTCAAATATAACATCACAATCACATTATGAAACTAATGACACTAAAATTAAATAATTCAAGTGAAAAGGGAAAAATAATCCAAAAGTGTCATACAAAAAAAGGTTCCTAGAATCTAAAAATTATTACATGAAAATGTTCCTCAAGTAATAAAGATTCTAATGGCAAACCATTTCAAAAAAGGAGTTAAAATGAGTCCACAATTACCATTTTCGTATTAGAAATAAAAGTCTGAGAAATCCCCAATTTCTTTAACTTAAAACCCTGATTTCTATGTTAAAATTACTATTTAATCAATGCGAATTGAAAACATAAATTAGAAATTAGTTACCCAATAGTCTTGTCTTGAAAAACTTTGAAGATCATCAAAAAATCAAATTTGGAATATTAAAAATTGAGGAAAAAGGTGTAACCCATCAGTTTTAAATCCCACACTATTTCAGGTACACTAATGCTTCGCGAATGCAGAGCATCACCCACGAACGCGAATGCCATACCTTATCCAACATTTCGCGAACATGGAGCAATAACAACACCCATTCTGTGAACGCAGGTGCCACCTTCGCGAATGCATAGGTCAAGAAGTGTAACACTCTGCAAACACGGAGGGCAACCCCGCGAACGCAGAGTACGTAGATAGCTGCACTAGATATCAACATTGAACATAACACAAATTTCACAGAATGGACTATCGAGATTCTTCAGAACCCCATTAACACAAATCAGACATACAACCCTACCAAAAAAGATATTCTAGACTTAATGGAATCATCAGAATTCGAGTTTGAGGCCTTCTTGGCCTAAAATATGATAAAATTTAAAAAAAACTAGTTAAAACTCAAAATACCCAAACTACCTTTGGAAACTCTAAATATTACCACGAGACTATTTCTAGGGTTAGTTTCATCACCCAAAAGCACTGGAACTGTCAAAATTTTGATTAGAGCTTCCAAACTTTGAATGTTGACCAAAGTCAAACTATGATCATAATTTCACTAAAAATGCAACTTTGGGTAAACAAATCTCCATTCTAACTCCAAATTCAGCCCCATTACTTCTTTTAGACCAGATTCATCATTTTGGAGCTTATGGAATTGACATAATTGCCCTTTGACACCTGAAACTCAAGATGACCACCATACTCAAAACTTCCAACTTTAAACCTTTAAAAACTCTTTCTTTAGAAAAACTCTAACTTTTTACAAGGTTCTCAAAATTGACTTTCAGACTCAACAAAAAATGATCCAAGGCAACATTCAAGTAGGGCAAAAAGGTAATTTAGCTAAAAATATAAAAAATGACCTTCAGGGTCATTACATCATTCACCACTAAAAATCACATTCTCCTCAAACATAAATCTAAGGGAGGTGTCTCACTAGAAGTAACCAAGAGTCTGAAATAAAAATCTCGAAGTCATTAATTGTTTCCATGTAACCTCATTTATGAGAGCTATATCATCAAGAATATGACTTATGAACCAAAATGAAATTCTACCCTCCAAGAGTAATTACCAAGTTAGAAACTAGTCGATGAACCAAACTTGAACCAAACACTCTCATACCACAACACACATATCAGGACAAACTTCCACCCATGAGACCAAAAAGAAGCTCAAATCCACTTCTAGTAAAGGCCAAAAGTGAATCTGAACCAATCATAATCAATTGCAATATACAAACCATCACTAATCTCATCCAAGTTCTATTCTCTTAACATAATCCTCCCCAAACCTAAGCTGCACAAATCTAATACTCAGACAATGCATATGAATAAGAGAGAATCCAATTAATCTATTCCAAAGAAAGGTAACGACCAAAAAGGACAACTAGTGAATTATACACCTAAGATTATAAAACCTCAATTGACACAGCCCAAATACTGGAACAATAGCTAAATTAGGTCCTCAATAACAACATAAATACCAAAAGTATCGAAAAACCACAAGTTTTCATGATGAACTCCATGTTAGTAACTTCAAATATATTCACCATTCCAAAGCTCTAATTGTGAAAATTCTCTCTTGTCTTGCTCAAAATAACCCCTTTCCTAGAGTCCACAAGTAAAGCACCTTCAATTATCTGATTCTTTTTAGTTTGTCCTTTCTCTGCTCATGATACCTAACTTGATTGCTTACATACCTGGAACATACTCAACTCATCAAAACATAACATCTTCTCCATAATCTGAAAACTAAAACTAGAAATTCAATGCCATCGAGATATCATGACCTTATCGATCCTTTTCTCATGCCTCCCAATTCATTATTAGAATTTAAGTTTCTTGGAAATTTCTTCATCACTATCTGCAACTTTAAGATATGACTCTCTTTTTCCCAACTAAAGCATTACCATCTGTTTCAAGCCAACCCTAAGCACCCCATATTGGAACTAATCCTGCTTAAGGCTAATAATACTAATTCTATATCTGATGGTGCCTTTTCCACGAGCTGCAATTATTTAATTAGAAATCAGCCTCAACCACCTTTAACCCTTCGAGAGGAAAATACCTCAACATCCACTCAAATACTCGTACCCTCATGCCAAACTTAAGAAATTCTTAATCACCCCATGAATATTGTATACCATAAACACATAACCTTTATTTACCATTAAGTATTTATATAACTCATCATGATAGTCTATCTAACTTTCATCAATGAAGTAGTATAAATCCAATCCAAAATCATCAATAACATATATAAAATCTTAAGTCCTTTTTGTAATGCTTCCATAAGTCATGTAGTATGATCAAACAGTCCAACCTAACATGAAACGCAGAATTCCTCATGTATCACTATTTGTTATCCAACCATAACCAAACTTTCTAAAAGGTAGTTGATAATATTTCATAACTCGGTGGTGAGTCAGCCCACCTCACATTATCACACAAACTCAAAGCAAAAATTCATATAATTAACAACTCTAAACCATGGATCTATACATGATGTCCAATCTCCTTCACTTTTCTTAACTTGTATTCGTCATCAATGTTGCAAGGATGTTTGAATGCTTAACCCATACTAATGTCCCAATCCTAAATACTCAAACTTTTTGATGCCCAAGGCTCATGTACTCACTCCTAACCCATTTATTGTCATTATTCCTTAGAGAAACTCCATAACAGGTTGTATTTTACTTCACAGCAACTACTCAAATGTAACTTCATTAAATTCTTTCACCATCAAAAGTAGTAGAGTCTATAATCGATGCTCAAACCCCTTCAAAATGCTTAATAACCAACATAACCAATCATCTTATTCCCCGACTAATCCATACCTTGAAAAAATTAACTATCATGAATGTAAACTTACCATGAAATCCTGAATCTCGATTCATACTATGTATCTAATTCCTTTCTCAATCATGATCAATGCATATCTTGAAGATATCTAGAGATTGCATACCCTAGTTTATGATTGATTGATTTCTCATATATCCTATCATGCCTGCCATTAGCAATCCAAGTTATACTAATTACTAAATGGAAATCCATAAAGAAACTCATTCTTATACTTGAGCCAACTTATGTAGACTTCTCTCTCATATCCTATCCAAAAGTCTCTTAACCCCACTGATAGAAGTGTAACCATATTACCATATGGTAAACGAGGTAACCAAGGTCATGCTATACTATAAAATTGATCCTATAGTTGATATGGTAACCCAATCCCAAGTCATACCAACAAAATTTACTAACTCAACCAATTATCCACATGCACTTTCTTACTAGCACTCCCATTTACATTTATACAACTAAACATGTTGAACCCTTATTTGTCCATATGCTTACTATCTTAATATCAACACATTTCTCTTGGCTTACAATAAAGTCACCAGTCCCCATATAGATCTTTGAAAGAAAATCCACACTTAAAAATATTAATACCCATTCTAAGATTCACCACTATGACTTTTCTTGTGACCGATTCCAAACTTAAGCATCCATGGCAACAATCAATTGGTTCTCCCCAAATGTGATGATAATGCCAAAACCCGCTAACAGAGTAAGTACAACAACTGATAACTTCTTAACAACTAGTGTTCATGCTCAAAGACCAATATTGTTAAGAGCATGATAAATAATGAGGTTCGACATCTACTTGAGAAGGAATAATAAGAATTCTTGAACAAAAAACAAACATTTAAGATATTTACGACCAAAAAGTACTGAATTCTCTTTCGGATAGGCCCTAAAAGGAGAAGAAAGGCTAAAATGACAAGAGACGTCTATTATATTGAATTTACCTGATAGTCCCAATTTTGGGAACGTATAGTGCCAAAGTCACTGAATGGGTAAGTCGCCAATCCCTGGACTATGTAATGTACTTTATCTGCTGGGTTACGGGTGGATGATTATACCTCCGTCATCATATATTACTAGTACCACATCAGATTCACTACTAGAATGCATCATACCCCTTGAAAAGTTTATGCTAAAATAGTTTACACTTTTGTCTCATTAAATAACTGTCATACATAATTGAATTGGTTTTATCTCTCACTAAAAATATACCTTCTTCCATAGACTAGACAGGTATAGGAAGCAACACAACCCATAACCCTATCTAAATAAACATAGATATCGCCATAGTAGTCATATTATAATCATTTGTGCTATATACCCTCTCCAAGAAGACTTAGTGGAAGTTTTGATTCCAAGAAACACAATGTCATCCTTTGCCCATATTAAGCAACCCTCATTTGACAAACTTAACAACTATAATCCTATGTTTATTGCACTAATAACATAGTCATCGCCCTAATCGCGTTATGCTATGTTTATAGATCGCCCTAAACATCTAATAAACTAGGAAAGTACCACCCTCGACATTGTGTGGGTAACTGAGAATAATATGGTGTAAAGAAAGTCCTCCAATCAGTTTCACCTTCCAATACCTTATCTTTAACATACCTCATCAGACTTTAACCAAACCCAAATTTCTTCGAATCATAGGACAATCTAAGGCTGACCACATATTCATCCATTAAGTCCATTACCTCTTTCTTAGAGCTGGATCAAGTTCCAAACACATAATGACATCTCACATTCTCGCATAAAATACTAAGTACGAGTTCCCACGACTAAAGGATTACCTACTGGGGTAGATACGTGCATAGGCACGTGCATACAATCATGTAATATTCAAAAACCCAACAACAATCACACACGATAGGAATTGAAAAAATAAAAGAAAATTTTCTAACAGTCTCTGTAGCCTCTCAAGGATAAGTAATGGATATCTTCACACCGATCCATAAAACTTTACTCGACTGGGCTAGTACATATGTGAGACCTATGAACCTAGGGCTCTTATACCAAATTATCATGACTTTAAATCTAGGTGTGATAACACTCACCTAACCCACCAAGGCGGGTCATCCCAAAACTGAACAACCCAACATAATAATAAAATCAGATGATAATACAACGTAATATAATGGATAACCATAGGGAAACAAAACTACAACCATCCCAGAACTAGTGTCACATATACAAGCCTCTAAATAGTAATAATACTTAAAAGATAATACAAGTCTCCATGTCTAGTCCTCAAATATAATATAACATAATAAATAATCCTCGAAAGCCTTCTAAATAGACAAGAAACTACCTCTAAAGTAATTTAGAAGCTCGATCCTATAATAGGAAAGTCTAGCAAGAGAGACCGGGCTCACAACCTACAAAAATATATCAAGGGGTGAGCATCAAACAACACAGTACTCAACAAATGGAAACTAACCTAAAGTAAAGCAATAAAGAACACAAGTACTCCTATCTACCCAACCACATACTGCCGAACTACACATTTGTGCTCAGAAAAGTCCTAATACAACATAATATACATATGCAAACATAATATAAAATAATATCCAAAAGTTAAGTAGTATAATAATCCTTAGTAATGTAAGTAATTTCAACTGCATAACACAGTATCCACATAGTCCGGTCTTCATAATATACAAAGTTCAAAGCAATCAACATATCACACATTATACATATAACAACCTCAGGAACAAAATGATGTAAAATAGAATGAATGCTATGAAATGGAAACAATGTGATGCTATGTCAAATAATCATGATTCATATCTATCCTATGATACACATCCGCGGATAAACTTAGACCGGAACCTATGGAGGCCTCACATGAACCATGTATCCATGAAAACTATTGACAAAAACCTCGACCAATGCTCATCTGATATATAGAAACCTCATTTATATCACACTGGCATAAACCTCAGCTAATCATCTATCAAAATATTATCTCAACACGTTGATGTGCTATCAAAATGCAGCACTTTTAATGCTTAAAACTTAGAATTTTATGTGTTTTCAATGAGATGTTAGTAATTTATGTTGAAGTTGTTGGTTTTTGATGTTCCATGAGATCTTGTACGAGTCATAGAGTAGTCCATAAGTCATAAAGTGGGTTTCATAAATAGTTCTAGTGAGGGGTACAAAGTTGAAGTCAATTCTACGAGGAAGATCCACGAGTCATACAATGTTACATGAGCCGTAGAGTGATGGTCGTGCCCTGAGGATAAAAACTGGAGATATGCTGAAAGGTCATCAAATGAGACCTTCCATGGGACAAAAACTATACGAGCTGTGGAATGGTTTCATAAAAGTCAACTCTTGAACACTGCCAGAGTCCATTAAACCTCGATCTATGGACCATGAAGTGGACTACGAGCCGTAAATAGGTCCTGTAACACTTACCGACACATTTTCCTAGTTTATTTTGGATTTGTATTTTACTTATTACAAATAGGTTTTTAGGTTATTTTTCATAAAGCTTTGGAGGCAGAACGAAGTTTGAACCTTGTTTTAGTGAATACACTTAGGATGTATTATACATCGTGTGCTCTTCATTCAAACTCATGATCTTACTTGAAGAGTTAAATTTTGTGATTTCAATTTCATCTTGTAAGTGCTTAATTATATTCTTCTACATCATAATCTCTGCGTTTACATTGATAATTCTTAGCTAAATCCACAACTAGAGTTGTGGGAACCATGATGAACGAACAAGGTAAAATCAATTAAAGCGTAATTCTTGAAATGTGTGTTAGGATGTATTAATTATTATTTTTACTTTAATTAATTTTTAATGGTGGCCAACATTATAACTCGCCTAGTAT
Source organism: Solanum aculeatissimum (assembly GCA_038996855.1). Classification (NCBI taxonomy): domain Eukaryota; kingdom Viridiplantae; phylum Streptophyta; class Magnoliopsida; order Solanales; family Solanaceae; genus Solanum; species Solanum aculeatissimum. Next base: position 16,816 of record JBCEWC010003612.1, read on the forward strand.
CACTTGACAGATCAAGGAAGTGATGAATAGGAAAAGAGATAATTAACAGGAGAGGATCAAGTTTTTTCTTGTCTGATCAACTTAACCAAATTAAGGAAAAGTTATACTAGGATAATAGCAAGGGTTAGTAGTGCCACACCATGGAGATGGATCAAGTTCTGGGGTAAAATTTACCTATTTGCTGGATCAAAGACTTAGCTAATCTAACTTACTATCTTGTTCCTAGACACCGGAAGAGAATTACATATGTCCGATATTACTATGTTAGGGATTTCTGGGGAACACTTAACCCTAGTTAGCTCTTCCATTGATTGTTCATTACTTGCATTCATTTATTGTAAATTTTTATTTTCAAACCCCCTTTCCTTGGTTAGGTTATTTACTTGACAATCACTTTAGCTCAAAAAAGAGGTGTGGCTTGAGTGACATCAAGTATTTTGGTGCCATCGCCAGGGAATAAAACTAGACTTGGTTATTTAAAGTAACTTAGGGATTAGACCTTATCTCTCTTATGTCATATTATTCTTTTGTTTTTGTCTAATTTCAGGGGCCTAATATAATCAAGGATGGTTCAGACCGATCTGAAACATGATGAGGACGATGAGGACCCAAAAGTACCAATTGAAGAGAGGTTGGGTGTCAAAATTTTGGAGGCAGTCTTGATGAATTTTGAAAGTGATGGCATCCTGGACAGTGCAAGCCCTGAAAGCTTTTAGATTCCCTTGGAGGCAAGCTAAGCTTGAACTAGACTTAAAACATCGTGAGTCACCCCCCCCCCTCTCTCCCCCACTAAACCTTCCATCGAGGGATCACCAGAGATGGAGTTGAAGGACCTTCCGCCCCATATAAAATATATGTTCCTAGGGGATGAAAATACGTTACTAGTCATAGTGGCAACATACCTAACGACCCAACAGAAGGATGCATTATTCCTAGTGCTACAACTTTTCAAAAAGGCTATTAGGTGGAAAATCATAGATATCATTGGTATTCCACATTGTACCACTAGATCTGACTACCCATGAGCGCCACAAGTTCATGGTTGATGTGAGCAAGTTCTTCTGGGATGATTCATATTTATTCTGTGTGTGTGCAGATGGGGTTATTCACCGCTGTATCCTAGAGATTGAGATGATGAGCATCTTAGAGGCATGTCATTCATCACTAGTCCGGGGGCATCACAGTGGAGTTTGAATGACATATAAGATCTTACAGTGCGGATACTATTGGCCGACCATCCATCAAGATGCCCATGACTTTGCTAAGGCATGCGACAAATGCCAGAGAGAGGGTGGTATTTCCCGCAAGCATGAGCTTCTCCTAAACCCAATTATGGTGATTGAGTTATTTGATGTATGGGGGATCGATTTCATGTGCCTATTTGTTAGCTCACATGCAAACAATTACATCTTGATTGCTGTGGAATATGTATCAAAGTGGGTGGAGATAGTAGCGCTACTCATTAATGCAGGAAAGAATATCACAACATTCCTGAAACAGAACATCTTCTCTAGATTTAGTACCCCTCAGGAAATTATTAGTGATGGAGGCTCACACTTCTACAATAGACTCTTCAAAAAACCATCAAATAAATATGGGGTCAAGCATAGAGTGGCAACTCCCTATCACCCCTAGACTAGTGGACAAGAGGAAATGTTAAATAGGGAGATCAAATAAATTTTATCCAAAATTATGAATGCAAACTGGACTAACTGGTCACAAAAGCTTGATGATGCATTATGGGTGAGAGTGATCTAGTATCATCCTGAGCATTAATTGTGAAAATTTATATTGAGAGGGAAAATGAGACTTCTTTTTGTGAGGGCACTTGCATTGCATTGTTGATGTCTGACTAATTCGATAATTGTTGCTTGTTTATAATTGCATGACTTGTCATAGTTGCACTGTTGGGCATATTGATCTGTAGTGGTTTGCTAGATGGCTATTTGATATAAGGTTGAAATATAATGTGGGTGTCTGAGTTGGTTTTTGATTGAGTTTGTGTTATTGGTTTCGAGTCAGTATGCTGCTATACTGCTTATATAGATTGAATCTGTCACTTGAGGACAAACAACAATTGTAAGTTGAGGGTATTGATGTGCTACCGAAATGCAACAGTTTTGATGTTTAAAACTTGAAATTTTGTGTGTTCTCAATGTGATGTTAGTAGATTTTGGGAAAAATATTATGAAGTTGCTAGTTTTTGGTATTCCATGAGACCCTCTACGAGTCGTGAAGTAGTCCACGAGCTATGGAGTGTGTTTTGTATATAGTTCCAGTGCGGGGTAAAATTTGAAGTCAATTCTATGAGGAGGATCTATGAGTCGTACAATGTTACACAAGACGTAGAGTGATGGTCGTGCCCTGACAATAAAAAGCTGGAGATATGTTGAAAAGTCATCAGACGAGACCTTTCACGGGACATAGAATCTTACATGAGCCATAGAATGGTTTCGTAAAAATCAACTCTTGAACACTTCCATAGTCCATGAAACCCCGATCTACGGGCCGTGAAGTGATCTACGAGCCGTAAAGAGGTCCCATGAAGCTTGTCAACATAGTTTTTCTAGTTCATTTTGGATTTGTATTTTACTTATTATAAATAGGTTTTTAGGTTATTTTTCATAAAGTTTCGCAGGCAGAACAAAGTTTGAACCTTGTTTTAGTGAATACACTTCGGATTTATCATACATCATGTGTTCTTGATTCAAACTCGTGATCTTAATTGAAGAGTTGGATTTTGTGATTTCAATTTTATCTTGTAAGTGCTTAATTATGTTCTTCTACATCATAATCTCTATATTTACACTGATAATGCATAGCTAAATCCACAACTAGGGTTGTGGGAACCATGATAAACTAACAAGATAAAATAGGTTAACGTGTAATTCTTGAAAGGTGTGTTAGGGCATATTAATTATTCTCTTCACTTTACTTTACTTTTAATGGTGGCCAACGTTAGAACATGCCTAGTATTACTTGTCGGATTAAGAAAATGACAAATAGGAAAAGAGGTAATTAACATGAGATGATCAAATTTATTTTCGTCTAATCAACTTAACCAAATTAAGGGAAGTTGTACTGGGATAAGAGTAAGGGTTAGTAATGTCACACCACATAGACAGATCAAGTTAAGGGGTGAAATTTACCTATTTGTCAGATCAAAGACTTAGGGAAACCTAACTTACTGTCCTGTACCTCCACACCGGAAGAGAATTGCATATGTCCGATATTACCACGTTAGAGATTCCTGGGGAACACTTAACCCTAGTTAGCTCTTCCATTGATTCTTCATTACTTGCATTCATTTAGTTTACTTTAAATTCTTGTTTTCAAACCCCCCTTTCCTTGGGATATCATAGGTTAATCACTTTTAAGGTGCATTGAATTGATTCTGGAGTCTACCATATTCCTCGTGGGAACGATCCTAACCTCAGTTAGGTTATTTACTTAACAAATAAATAAAGAAAATAAGTTAAATAAATAATAGAGAAAATATTAACTAATCATATATATACCTTGAATTCATTAAATATCGTTTGGCGGATATTGTTTAGAATCTCTCGCCAAAAGAGATACACCTCTGTATATAACCTCCTAACACTCTCCTGTGGAGCCCTCACAACCTCCTTTGAAGGATGCCACCTACAAGACACATAATAAATATGTTATTTAATCTATTATTTGTTAGTATAGAAAAAACAGGATCTATCATTACTCTTGCAAGCCTATCTATCTGTCCAACAACTAATTCAGGCACATCATGTGCAATAGTAGAAGAAGGTGAAGCTCATGTTGGATGATGTGTGTAATGCTGAGTCAATGAAGGAGTGACAATATTAGCACTAGAAGAATCTCTAAGTCTCAAAGTAGATAGGTGATGATACTGAGATGTAAGAGATGGAGTAGACGAAGATGATAATCTCTCGGATCGAAGATAAACCTATATGGGCAGCTAATAGGTATGATCATACGAAGAGAATTTTATTTGTGAGGAAAAAGATGTGCCACGTGGTTGGTGAAACTAACTATGGTAAACTAAAGGATCCATAGTCCCAAAAGGCTTAATACGAATATGGGTCGGACTAGCTGGGAGGCGCTGAATATCCGATGTTGAAGAAATATGTTCTGGGGTATCCTTCGAATCAACAAGTCTCCTAGACTTCTTCTTTTTAGTCCTACCTGACTGGCTAACTCCAAAATGATTCCAAAATCTATTACCATCACCCGATGATATCTATACGTAAAGTAACACGAATACAATATATAAAAAATATAAATTAAATAATTTTAGTATTAGAAAAATAAATTATTTTACATACTAGTTATAATCTACCACTCTATTCTTCCTCGCTTGTTTCATCTTCTTCATCCTCCCATTCCTCCTTCTCATTTCTTTGATATTCATTATCCTTCCATTCCTCCCCTTCTAATGATTCATATTACTCATATACTTCTTCCTCAACATTTGTCATTATTAATTCATCATCTGAAACCTCTTCTAATATGTGTTGATAATGTTCTAGTATGATTTCCAACTCAACAACAATTTGTTGTTGAACAAGTGCAACATCATTTTGGTATTCCACTTCTAATACATTCTTAATTTCAATTCTTCCTATAGGGGGCCTTAATAACAACCCACCAATTAGCCTTATCTCTACGCAATGGATATGGAGCGTAATAGACGTGCTTAACATTTTAGAAAATGATAAAAGGATCACAACTTCTGTGTTGTTCGGTTTGCTTAGCATCAATTATATTATGTTACTGGTCCACCCTTATGCCTTTATGTGATAGGTTAAACCACTTACACTAAAATAATACTATCTTCGTTTTTGGCCAACATGAATATCGTACTTCAATAATCTCTTGAATGACACCATAATATTAAATAGTTCGACCATTACCATTGACATCACCCTAAACATAGACATCGCTATTATTAATTTTCTTGTACATAAAAACTTCTTCAGTTTGAAACTTAAAGTCATTCACACAATATTTATTCATTGTATGAATTTGAGATTCACGCCCGAGTGCGATCTTTCTCACTAGTGGTGAATTTTCAACAGTTGAGTATTCATCATAAACCTATAAATTATATCCGAAATAATACAATTTAGTATAAAATAGATACATTATTCTTATTGATTCAATTTGATTTGGCTTTCACACTTACATAGTCCTTTAACCATTTAAAAAACCTCATATATATGGCGTTATTGCCCTATGTGTTTACGAACAAGCTGATATTGATATGTATAATTTAGTTAGTTAGTAAACACTAATTATTACTATGCAATTTGACAATATAATTTAACACTTACTTAAGATATGACTGAATTTCTGGATACTTAAGCAAAATATGGGTCATAGCTGATTGTCTTTTCATAGCAATGAAGCCTCATTTTCCATGCCTTTTAGATCCTTGACCACTTTGATTAAAAATTTAAATCGATGGAAACATAGGATCACTATTACCTTCATCATTTCAATTTAGCCTATTTCTCTTGCATGACACTTCATCCCCAAAGTAATAGGAATAACAATCGTCAGTTTCTATTTTGATATGAGCTTAAACAATTGATCCTTCGATTTGTCCCCTTTGCTTAATCTTTTGTTTGTAGTTTCCAATTTTTTTGTATGTATTTGTAAAACTGTGTTAATCATTAATTATATTGTGTATATATAATTAACTACTTAAATCATAAGAAATATTACCTTTCAAATATATACATCCACCTTATTTGAACTGGACCTCCTAGGTGGGTTTCTTGTACATGATGAATCGGAAGATGCTCCATCACATCAAAGAAGACACATGGAAAGATCTTCTCCAACTTTAGATTAATAAAAGGAATATTTTTCTTATCCTACCTAAAATGCTTTCAAACAACTTTCCAGAACATAAATCTCTAAAGTTAAGACTTATCTCTGTGATTGGCATCAATATCCTATCAGGTAGATAGCTAAAAATGATAGGAAACAAAGTTTCCTTGAATACATGACAATCATGAATTTGAAGCATATCCCTCTGGAATCCTCAAATTTTTAATCCACTCACATATTTCACGTTTCTCATCCATTGTGAACGGAAAACTAACTTTAGTCTTGATAATTTTAGCATTTGGTAATTCTTGCAGTCATAATTCTTGACTCTTACAATATTCCTTTAAGTTCATTCTAGCTTTTGGGTTGTCTTTAGTCTTCCCTTTAATATCCATCACTGTGTTGAATAAATTGTTAAAATAATATTTCTCAATATACATCACTTCAAAATTATGTCATAGGAGATTATCCTTCCAATACGACAACTCTCAGAATATGCTTTGTTTGGTCCAATTATGTTCAACACCGTGTTCAGGAAGTTTAGAAGGTGGAGCTTCTGTAACTTTAAGCAATTGAGAAAGTCTCTCCTAGATTTGATACCCTGTCAGTTATGGAGGTAGGAGAACATAGTCAACCCTATTTTTTTTAATGCATGTTTTATCTTTCTAAACTCGTGGTCCATTGGCAAGAATTGACGATGATAATCAAACCATAAATTTTTCCTTTCATGATTTAAGGTGAAAGTCTTGCTATGTTCCATGAAATAAGAACAAGCAAGATTTCCAACAGTCCTCTAACCAAACAACATACCATATGCAGGAAAATCATTAATAGTCCATATTAAAAAATCACGCATAACAAAATTCTGCTTAGTTGATTTTTCATAAGTCACTACATCTTCAAACCAGAGTTATTTAAGCTCATCTATCAATGGTTGTAGATAAATATCAATCAAATTTTTTGAATTATGGGGACCCAGAATAACACAGCTTAAAAAGATGAATGGACTTTTCATGCACATTTTAGGAGGAAGATTATATGGAGTGGGAGATACAATCCATCAAGAATAAAGCAAGGTGGAATTAGACAAAGGGGTGAAAGCATCTACACACAAGCCCAATTTGACATTTCTAGGCTCTCTAGCAAAGTTGGAATATACATTATCAAAATGATTCTATGTTCTCCATCAAATTGATGATACAACACACTCCGCAATGTTCTATATTCATGATGCCATCTCATTTGTGGGGAAGACCTCATCGATGCATACATCCTCATCAGTCTAGGAATAATAGGTAAATAATGCATCACCTTAATTAGAATTATCTTTCCGGCAATAGTTCTCTTATAACAACAATGACCACAAAACTTATAATTTTCAAGTCACTATCAATCTTTTAGTATAACATGAACCCATTAACACAATAATGAATTCTATCATATGATAATCCTAACTTGGTAAACAATTTCTTTGCCTGATAGAAATGTTAAACTCAGGATTAACCAATATAACAACCTGAAAATTTTTTAACTTCATAATGGTTGGTCAAGGTTAGTGTTGAAATTGTCATGGTTGGATTTTGGTAGCTATGGGTTGTATTTAAGTGGCCAGATACAAGGGAATTATTTTGGTAGAAGGTTGTAAGGTCGTTTAGGAAGCACTGACTTTGAGAAGGCATATCTTTTGATACAAGATGAACTGTGTGGGCTATTACATATTCAATTGAAGCTCTTTGACTTATATTTGCAACGCAACTGGTTTTACTCAATTCAAAATTTGGATGTGAAAGTTATGGCCTTTGCAGTGAGACTGTCCGTAATTGGAAGTATGCTGGAAAAGAGTTCCAAATTGGGGTCTAAGTGTGGGACCACAGACCATTTGGTGGTCCACGGTCTGTGGTGGCTTCTGTGGGTTGGTCCAGTATGCTTCTAGGGGTTGGTATCTAAGCCATGAATCAAGTGTGACCCCACGGACCACTTCACGGTTCATGAAGGGTCCCGTGGGTTGGTCCAGAGAGTTGCCAAGGTGCAGGGCTGGGTTCAGGACCAAGTGTTGTCCCACAGACAGGACCACGACCCATGAGATAGTGCACGACCACTGGGTGTCCTCCGTGAGGCCCTGTTTTCTATAAATTCTATCTATTTCATTAATGGTTAATTCGTAATTTAATATAATCTTATGCCCCTTTTAGCCTTTCTAAGGTCTCCTAACTCTCCTAAATCAAACCCTAATCCCCTTTATGTCATTCTAAAACTCTTCAATTCTCACCAAAATTCTCTCAATCCTATTGACCTCCATTGATGAAAGCTTGAAGAAATTTGGAAAAAATCACCTTTCTTGCAAAATCATCCAATTTTCTTAGCTAATCTCTAGGTATGTGGGTTTGATTCATAGATTACCTTTCATCCATGAATACCCAAGAACCCTTCTCTTTAAATTATGAATTTAAGTTTTCTTTAATTATGGGTTCTATAAATTTTGATTGTATTTCATTGCATTGAGTTTTGGGCTGTAAAACTTAGGTGATTTAATGATGATTTAAGTTTGAATTTTATGAAGTGCATCGAAATTCTTGAAGGATCAATGTGAATGTCCATTTAATGGTTTAATATGCATGGGTAAATTACATTTTGTTTTGAATTCAGATTTTATCATGAATTATGTTGAATTATCTATTGAATTATGGTTTAAGGTTTAAATCCTTCATTACCCATGTACTTGATTCCTCATTCATGGCATATGCATTGAAGAATGGTTATGATCAAACTCTTGTTTAAGGGCATGGCTCTCTTGTTATGATATGATATGTTAAGGCTTGTGATCACATAATCTCTTGTTATGACTCTTTGAGCATTATGGGTGCTTGCACTATTTTGATATGTTATGAAGGCTTGATATGATAAGCTATGTAGATGAGCTACTCCTATTGCATTGATATGAAAATGGTTATGGAAGTTCTTGTTGGCTTTTAACCTAAGAATGGATATGGATTTGATCATGTTTTAGTTTGTCTAATGGTGCATGGTTTTGAAAAGAATGTCAACTCTCCATTTTAAAAAGGCTTGCATGGATATATATATATATATATATATGTATTCCCATGGGATGAGACTTATCACCGAGGAATTATAGTCGGGGTGGACTATCTCTAAGGGTCCATACTTCTTTCTGTCAAACCATATGCCAATATGGGATGTCTCCCTTGATGGGTTTGACTTGTTATGTATCCCCTTATTGAAGGGTTGACTAGGGATTTACCTGGCAAATAGTTCGAATCCAAGTAGTAGCTCACTCGGGTTCCCTTTGTTGTTGGCTGAGGTCATATCCCCGCTATGATATGATCTTAGGTTGCACTTCATGCATCATAGTATCGCATATTGTTATGATATACTCCTCTTTTGGCTATGTGCATTCCTTTTATATCACTTGTGCTCTTGCCATCTCGTTTGGTCATACTATATTGTCATATGTATTGCATGCCCGCATACTTAGTACATATTTTGTGATAATCCATACTTTGTATCTATATATTCTAACCATGTAGGGACTGGTGACGACTTCTATCTTCCATTGGATGACGAGTGACATCCTTGAAGCTATTTATTTGTGGTGAGCCCTTTTGTTCAAGGGCAATAACTACTTTATATCTTCCTTGTATTGTTTATTTCCTTACTTTATGTATTGAGGGTGAGCCCAAAACTATGTCGAGGCCCCACTCTATCTTATGTAGAAACTATGTTGGACACACTAAACTCTTGCACGTTGTATTATATTTTATTGGGATATTATTACTATTGGGATTTGTTTATTGAAATGATGTTCCGATTATGCTTATGATTATGTTTATAGGCTTATGAATGTTGGAAATGTGCTTATGTGGAAAGTCCCCTAACCTGGTATGCCCATATAGATTGAGTCCTACTTACCCGCCCCTTAGAAATACTTGTTATGTGCTATGTGATTCATGTTCATTCCATTCTCGGCAATATCCCCATAGCTTGAGTTCAAAGCCCTATTTCCCCTTGAATTATGTGTTATGTGTTGAATTTTTCCATGCTTCTGAACAGATGATGTGAGTAATGATGCAATGATGGCTTGATCGAGGACCTTCGGGTCCTCCTTCGCCATGTCACATCTAGGTCCCACTTCCAGGTCGTGACAAAGATGGTATCATAGCCCTAGGTTTGTGAATGATCCTCGGAGTCTAACATGCCGTGTCAATTAGAGTCTTTTTCATGGCTGTGATGCGCTCCATGCCTATGAACGGGAGGCTATGATGATGTTTTAGGAATTTTCCTCATTTCATTATTTCCCTATGTCGTGTTGTGATTTGTTACGATAAATTTCCTAAACTCTTGGTATTCTTATTGCTCTTTCAGAACATGCCTCCTAGAAGAGCTCCCTTCCCTCGTCAAGCCCCAATGTTTGTATCTGACCCCGTGCAAAAATGTATAAATTTATCTCTGGTGTCTCTGATTTGGCTGTGAAAGAGTATTATATGGCTATGCTTATCCAAGATATTGACATCTCAAGACTCATGACTTATGTCGAGCAAATTGAGGGTGAAAAGCTTACGGAAAGGAGGGTGAGTGAAGCTAAGAAGGCCCGAATTGATGGTGGGTTCTCCAAATCTAAGAGTGGTGGTGGGTTTGGCCGATTTCAACAAGCCCAAGGTTCAAATGTGAGGGTTGCTAATCCAAGGATGCCTCCTCCTAAGGCACAAGTTGGGGGTAGTCCTGGATTTCCTCGTTGTGGCCAATGTGGTGGTAGTCACATGGGTGAATGTACGAGAGTTACATGTGCTTGCTATGAGTGTGGTAGTTTGGACCACAAGATCTCTAATTGCCCAAAGAATGTGAAGAAGGATCAAGCGACTCCCAATGATCAAGGGCAACCAAAGGCTCTAGTTGGTGATGCTCCTAGGAACAACAAGTTTTATGCTCTTCATGCCCGCCAAGAGGTGGAGGAAGCTCCGGACGTCGTGACTGGTATGTTAAAAATCTTTGATTTTGACGCTTATGCTTTACTTGATCTGGGTGCAAATTTATCTTTTGTGACTCCTCTATTGGCTGTTAAATTTGGTTTGAGTCTTGAAACTCTAAGGGAACCTTATTCGATATATACTCCCGTGGGCGAGTCTATTATTGCTCGGAAAGTGTATCGGGGTTGTCCTATCTTTGTGTTGCATAAAGTATTCCCTAGTGACCTTGTAGAACTTGAGATGTATGATTTTGATGTTATCCTTGGAATGGATTGGTTGCATGCATCGTATGCCTTGGTTGATTGTAGGACTAGGCAAGTTAAATTTCAAGTTCCTAATAAACCCGTGTTAGAGTGGAAGGGTAGTGATTTCGTGGTTAAGGGTTGGTTTATTTCCTACCTCAAAGCCCAAAAATTAATTTGCAAGGGGTGCATTTATCATATTATGCGGGTTAGAGATGTGAAGGATGAGTCGTCTAAGCTTGAATCAGTTCCGGTGGTATGGATGCTCAACTATATCTATTCTTCCCTATCGTATGGCCCCGATGGAGTTAAAGGAATTGAAAGATCAGTTGAAAAATTTGTTAGAAAAGGGTTATATTAGGCCGAGCATTTCACCTTGGGGTTCTCCTGTGTTGTTTGTGAGGAAGAAGGATTGGTCGCTCTGAATGTGTATTGATTATCGACAATTGAACAAAGTGACCGTTAAGAATAGGTACCCATTGCCTAGAATTGATGATTTGTTCGACCAACTTCAAGGAGCTACCCATTTTTCAAAAATAGACCTTCATTCGGGTTATCACCAGTTGAAGGTGAGGGAGTGTGACATTCCCAAGACGGCCTTCGGGACTCATTATGGTCATTTTGAGTTTGTGGTGATGTCGTTTGGGTTGACTAATACTCTAGCGGTGTTTATGGATCTTATGAATCTGGTATTCAAATCGTTCCTTGATAATTTTGTGGTAGTCTTCATTGATGACATCTTGATTTACTCCCGTAGTGAGCAAGAGCATATGGACCACGTGAGGTTGGTGCTTTAAACGTTGAGGGAGAAGCAATTGTATGCCAAGTTTAGCAAGTGTGAGTTTTGGTTGGGAGAAGTTGCTTTCCTTGGTCATGTGGTGTCCGGTGATGGCATTAAGGTTGATCCTAAGAAAACTAAAGCGGTGAGGGATTGGCCTAGACCGTTGACTCCTTCGGATATTCGAAGCTTCCTTGGTTTAGCCGATTATTATAGAAGGTTTGTTGTAGGATTTTCCTCTGTAATGTCTCCATTGACTAAGTTAACTCTAAAGAAGGCCAAATTTGTGTGAACAAATGGATGTGAGAAATATTTCCAAACCTTGAAAGATCGACTTATATCTGCTCTGATTTTGACATGGATTTATGGTATATTGAGATGCGTCGTGTATTGGTTTGGGTTGTGTGCTTATGCAACATGGTAAGGTGATAATGTATGCGTCTCGGCAATTGAAGGTGCATGAGAAAAATTATCCAACCCATGATCTTGAGTTGGCGGCGATGGTGTTTGCTTTGAAAATTTGGCGACATTATTTGTATGGGGTTTATGTGGATGTCTTCACCGATCACAAGAGTTTGCAATATGTGTTCACCTAAAGAGACCTTAATTTAAGGCAAAGGAGATGGTTGGAACTTCTCAAGGATTACGATATAAGCATCCTTTATCACCCCGGTAAAGCTAATGTTGTGGCAGATGCCCTTAGTAGGCTCTCTATAGGAAGTGTGACACATGTGGATGAGGGGAATAAGGAGATAGTGAAAGATGTGTACCGTTTGTCTAGATTAGGTGTGAGGTTGGCCGAATTCGACAATGGTAGAATATTTGTTCAAGGCGGATCCGAGTCATCAATAGTAGTTGATGTTAAGGCGAAACAAGATTTAGATCCCTCCTTAGTTGAATTGAAGAAATTGGTTTCCAAAGGAAAGATTGAGGTTTTCTCCTAAGGGGTAGATGGTGTGCTACGATACCAAGACCATTTGTGTCTTCCGGATGGTGATGGCTTAAGGGAGATTATCATGAAAGAGGCTCATAATTCTTAATATTCTATTCATCCGGG
>JBCEWC010003613.1:0-29701 GCA_038996855.1 Solanum aculeatissimum
ATATGCTCACTTGTAGGGGTCAAGTTATGTGAATGAGCTACTCATGCCATGTTATCATGATTTTACAAGTCTTTCAAGCTATAATGATATCTATGATTATGTTAAGTATTCTGTGGGATTAGACTTAGTACCGAAGGAGGCTTAAGGTAGGGGCTCGACCTAAAGGGTCCTTATACAAAATCTTGGTCTCTTAACTATATGTCACCATAGGCTTATGATATACTCCCTAAACGGGATTTTTACTAGTGGATCCATCTAGGTCAAGTTATCCACTATGTGGGGTTAAGTTTGGTTTACCTTGGCAAGTTCACCTCTTTTCCGGTAGGGGGTCATGCATCGGAATTTCAAGTAGTATCTCGCTTGGTCTTATATGTCGATTATGGTCTCCTCCCTCATATGTATGTATGCTATGTAAATTTGATTGTCTCTATGCATGTTTTGACTTAAGCACTATCTGTGCATGTCATATTGATCTCTTATCTATTGATTATGATTATGCATTTTGTAATGTTATACTACGTTTCTTTGCTTGCATTTCACCCCACATACTTAGTACATTTCAAGTATTAACACATACTCGTTTGCCTACATGATCTCACCACCTAGGGACTGGAGCTACTATTCATCCTCCACCACGTGGCTAGCTGGATTACTTGAAGACTTCTTTGGTGAGTCCTATATTATTGGGATAACATCCATTTTTCTTTCATGCTTAATTAAGTCTTATGTATTTATGGATATTTTCTAATTGAGGGTAAGCCCGGAAGCATATCTTGGGCCCCGTTCCAATCTTGATAGAGGTGTTGTTGGATATGACTATTGTGTAATAAGCTCAACTTCTATTATGTCCTTATATTCTATGCATGGCTTCCCTTAGTCCTTTTATCCCTTTATATGCTTGTTGTATATTGTTGATGAGATGGAAGTCCCAAGTCCCAGAAACACCCCCATAACATGAGTCCTACTTACCCACCCTTTAGACATTATTTGCTATGTGACTCATGTAAATCCTCTTCCCTACATATCCCCATAACTTGAGTCCAAAGTCTCGTTTCCCCTAGAATTTATTTGCTACTTGCTATTCCTTGATTTAAGCTTCCACAATCAAGGATGTTCCAATAATATGTAAGAGGCTAGTTTGGGTTGCCTTCTGGCCTCCCATTCGCCGTGTCAAATCTAGGCCCTAGGCTTGGGTCATGACACTTTGAGGGTGTGCCCGGGACATGTCTTAGCCCCTGCTCTAATCTAGACTAGAGGCATTGTTGAACATCATGGAGTCTTCCGTACGGACGTGTTATGTGTATACTTGAGATGCTATGATTATCTATTTTGAAAGGATGAGATGATTATGTTTATGCTATTATGTTATGATTAATGAAAATGTGTTTATGTGGGAAGTCCCAAGCCCTTTCTTATCTCCGTAGCGTGAGTCACACTTACCTGCCCCTTAGAACTCATTTGTTAATTGTTATGTGATTCGTGTAAATCCCTTCCCCTGTGACATCCCCATAGCTTAAGTCCAAAGTCCCATATCCCCTTAGATATATGTGTTTATTGTTTATTTATGTGCTTCCTAGCTGATGAGGTGTAAATTGATGCTAAGAGACTTGTTTGATGATTCTCGAGTTTTTATTTTCCATGTCACTCCTAGGCCCTAGTTCTGGATCATGAATGCAATGAGAACAAGTTTATAACTAATCAAGAAAGAAAATCTAGCGTACTTATGCGTCAAGATGCTGATGTTAAACGATAAAAATTTCACTCTTAACTTCTAATAGAAAATTGACGGAGGCAAGCCTAAAATTCATGGATTGTATCCCTCCTTGCACTAATATCCCTTTTTACCAAGCCTAGGGTAGCCTTTTAAGTTTTTTACGGTCACTCATGCCTATTTTGGCATTCCAGAGAAAAGGGAGGAAAATAAGAATTCAAGTCTTTTAATTATGTTCTATAGATCTTACTGTGGCGGGTCTCATCTCGCCATGGCGTCGCCGCTGTGGCGAAAGTATTCCCACTATAGTGGGATGACACTTGTAATCTTCATTGAATAATTTTAAATTTCAACCACAACTATAAAATGATTTCCCCAATGAATCATTAATTTGTCAAAAATTTCAACTAATTTAAAAGTTACTGATGAGCTTTCAATCTTTCTAAAATCCTAATATTAATGTTTTAAATTTTTCACTTTAATTTACCTTACAACTTTTAAATCTAGAATGATAATTTTAACCACTGCTTTAAAATGATATACTCAACAAATTAATAATTTGTCGCAATTTTAATAAATCACAAATCTTATTGATAAGCTTTCAAGCTTTTTAAAAAAATTCTAAACAAATAAAGTTTTAAAATTTTCACTTTAATTCACTTAATAGTAGTTAAATATGATCATAAACATAAATATATTTTTTATAATTATGATGTCCGGACCATCAAAATTATGATAGATGAGAAAAATTATCTAGTGTTTTTGTCTTTACTGAAATTTAAATATGATGTTTTATGCCTCTCATCCATTTCATTAATCACTGAGGCACACCCTGAATTGTGATAAACATAAATGTCTTTATTCAAATAATACAAAGACCTTTACCAAAAAAATAATAAAAATAAAAACTAAGATAAGAATAAGATTAAAACTATATTCAGGTTTAAAGAAGATTATTTTGGATCAACATTAGAGGTGGGTATGATAACAACAATAATATACTTAGTGGAATCCTACAAGTGGAGTCTGGGAGGGTAAAATGTACGTAACCCTTACCATTATCTCCTAGAGATAGAGAGGTTGTTTCTGGAAAAATCCTGCAGAAGATACTAGATATGGAAAAAAGGGAAAAAAAGAAAAATGGAAAACGACTAAAAATGAAAAACAAATGATAGTATGTAAATACGATAAAAGTAACAAATATAGGACGGATGATGACAATCACAGAATATAAAGACACGACTACTCATACTAAGCTAAGCTAACCTACTATATCATAAGACTAGACATCAACCTACCCCTACTAGCCTATTAGCCCTCTACCCTAATACACGACCTCCACTCTATTCTATCTAACGTCATGTCCTCTGTGAGATGAAGTTTCAACTTATCTTGTCTGATCACCTCCCCCCAGTACTTCTTCGATCTACCTCTACCCCTCCATGAAACCTCTAAATCTAACCTCTCGCACCTTCTAACAAGAACATCGGTACTTCTTTTCTGCACATGTTCAAATCATAGCAATCTCGCTTCCCTCATCTTGTCAGCCACAGGGGTCACCTCTAACTTCTCCTGAACGGTCTCATTCCTAATCTTATCACTCCTGGTATGTCCATACATCTATCTCATTATCCTCATCTTCACGACTTGCATCTTTTGAACATGTGAGTTTTTGATTGGCCAACACTCTATCCCATATAGTAAAGATGGTTTGCCCACCATTCTATAAAACTTACCTTTAAGTGTAGGTGGTATCTTCTTATCACACAATACTCCATAGGCAAGCCTCCATTTCGTCTATGCCGTCCCAATACGATGTGTGACATCATCGTCGATATCGTCACATCATCATCGATATCGTCACTACTCTAGATGATGGACTCAAGGTATTTAAAGTTTTCTCTCTCGGGAATAGAATGAGTGGCAAGGCTCACTTCAATGTCTGTTTCATCCCTCACAACACTAAATTTGCACTCCAAGTATTCTGTTTTGGTCTTGCTCAATTTGAACCCTTTGAATTTCAAAGTATGTTTACAAACCTCCAATCTATCATTAACTTTAGCTCGAGTCTCATCAATCAGGACTATGTAGTCCGCAAATAGCATACACTATGGAACCTCTTCTTGAATAGATCGTGTCAACTCATTCATTACTAATGCAAAAAGAAAAGAGCTCAACACCGACCCTTGATGAAGCCGTATCTCAATAGGAAAGTACTCTGAGTCTCCCCCCACTGTTCTTATCTGAGTTTTGGCTCTGTCATACATATCCTTTATTACCCTGATATATACTACTGGAACACCTTTTGACTCTAAAAACCTCCATAGAACATCCCTTGGAACTCTATCATAAGCCTTTTTGAGATCAATGAACACCATATGAAGGTTCTTCTTTCTTTCTCTATATTTCTCCACTAATCTTTGAACAAAATGAATTGTTTCAGTAGTCGACCACCCCGACATGAAGCCGAACTAGTTCTCTAAACTAGACACTCTTTTTCTCACTTTCATCTCCACCATCCTCTCCCAAACCTTTATAGTGTGGCTTAAAACCTTGATACCCCTATCATTGTTACAATTTTGAATATCACCCTTGTTCTTGTACAGTGGAGCCATTGTTCTCCTCCATTCATTAGACATCTTAGCAGTCTTCATAATAACATTGAACAACCTAGTCAACCACTTCGTACCATCGTTTACCATGCTCTTCCAATAATCCACTGGAATTTCATCGGGTCCGATCACCCTCCCTCTCTTCATCCTACTAATAGCATGTCTAACCTCCTCAACTCTAAAATGCTTACAATAACCACAAATCTAGATGACTATCAGAGTGTGCCAACTCACCCAACTCAATATCTCTATCCCCTTTCTCATTTAAGACTTTATGGAAGTATGCTTGCCAACTTAGCTTAATGGAAGTCTCATCCACCAACACCTCACCCTCCTCATTCTTGATGCACTTTACTTGGTCCAAGTCGCGAGCTTTCCTCTCTTTATCTCTTTTACGAGCCTATGTAATCTCCTGTCTTCGCCTTTATCACTTAGCTCCACATATAAGCGCTTAAATGCTATTGTCTTAGCACTCGTCACCGTCGTCTTCGCTTCTGTCTTCGCTATCTTATAAATATCCTTAAGACTTCATTTTTCATCCTCATCCCTACCTCCAATCACTTCGTATAAGCTAAAAAGATAAATATCCTTAAGACTTTATTTTTCATCCTCATCCCTACCTCCAATCACTTCGTATAAGCATTCTTTTTAGCTTTCACTTTAGCTTGAACTTCTGCATTCTACCACCAATCACCTTGATGTCCACCAAAGGTCCCTCTCAAAATCCTTAGAACCTTGGTAGCTACTTTTCTAATGCAACCAACAGTAGTGTCCCACGTGATGTTCAGATCTCCGCTACTACTCCAAGCCCCTAAACTACTCAACTTTTCTCCCATTTCCCGAAAAAGGGCAGGAGTCAGCCCCTCCCCCCCTCCAATCTAACCTTTGATTGGGCATAAATAACCTTCTTCTTCTTTTCGCTCTTAATCTCTAAATCCATCACTAGAAACCTATTTTGAGTGAAAATATTTTCACTCGGAATAACCTTTGAATTTCTTACAAAGGCTTCTATCACCCTTCTGGAGGAGTAACTAATCAATCTGGGTCTTAGCTACCGTACTACGGTAAGTAATCAAGTGATTTTCTCACTTTGGAAAACATCAGTTAGTAATAACCAACTCAAAGACTTTAACAAAATCCAAGAGACGTCACACCTCCATTTCTCTCTCCAAAATCAAAGCCTTCATTAACATCATCAAACCCACTAGAAGTAGCATCAATGTGCCCATTAAAATCTCCCACAATGAAGATATTTTCAGTGACCGGTATACCTCTTACAACCTCATTCAAATCCTCCCAAAAGAGCTTTTTGACTTCCTCATTCAAGCCCACTTGACACGTATAGACACTAACTACATTCGCTATATATCTATCGATAATAAGTTTAATAGACATCATCCTATCATTTACTCTCTTGACCTCGACCACATATTCCATAAGGTCCGCATCTACTATGATACCTACTCCATTTCTATCCCTAGAGCCACCAGAGTACCATAATTTAAACCCCTCTACATCTCATGCTTTGGTACCTACCCATCTAGTCTCCTAAACACACACAATATTAATTTGTCTCCTCTTAAGACTCTTTACTAGCTCTATGGACTTCCCTATAAGAGATCCTATGTTCCACGATCCTATGGCAGATTATTGTACAATATCAAAATTGAAACTTTTAATATTATGATTTCAATATTATGATATTTGGTATATATTTCAATTTATTTTGATTTTGATATGATGTTCAATATTTAATTTTTTTAATTAATATTAATATTTGTAAATCAAAGTTTAATAAAATATAATTATTTTACCAAAAAATATTATAATTATCAATTTATCATATTACAAAATATTGAAATCAAATTTTAAAATATTAAATTATAATAAATTAATTTAGTGATAATAATAAATTATCAATATCATACCATATTGTACCATGGTGTCCCAACCAATAGGGGTGTGCAAAAATCAAATCGAGTGATAAATCGAATCGATTAAAACGTTATTAGTTTATTGTTATTGGGTTATTAGGTTATCGAGTTTTTAATGGTTTTTTTTTTAAAAAAATTATTGGGTTATCGATTCAATATCGATTTTTATTATTGGGTTATTGGTTAAACCAATAACCCAATAAGATTATAATAATTTACTATTTTACCACTTTGTAAATAATAAATATTAATAATTTAATAGTAATAAGACATTATAACAATACTTTACCCATTTTAATCTTTACAGTAATTAAATGATTAATTATCTACTTTAATATTTTAATTTGTAATTAACTAATTATAGCTTTGACAAGTTTATAAACATAATTTTCATACGCTATTTTTTTTTAATTAATGCAAATTTTCATTATCATTCTTATCTGGTAAATAAAAAATGAACCGTTAAAGACTTAAAACTGATAAATCGATAAAAATTATTTTATTAATTTCTTATTGATTTAACATATTTAAAAATTAAAAATCAATAAATCAAACCAATAATATATAAAATCGAACCATCAAGAAAAGTATACTTATTTTTCCTCCTCCATTTCTTTGGTTCCTTAGCGAAGGGGTTAATGCAGTTGCAATGAAATTGCAAAGTGTCCACCGAATAAACCCAAAGGAATCACGAAATGGACATTTTTGTCCTATTTTAAAAACACTCTCTAGGTCCTCAAACTAGCGGCCACTAAAATAGTGCCACATCAGCTCCAATGAGCTGGCAGTAGTCAGATCTACAAATATGAGAAAAATGAGGGACCTTTAAGAGCAAATACGTGGTGCTATTTGAATCACAATCCGTTTATAGAACAAAATCTTCTCTTTTTATAGTTTCTCTCTCTCCCAAATCCCAAACCCTCTTTTTTTCTCTCTCTCTATCTCTATTTGCCCTTCACATTTGTGGCGGCTGAAACTCTCTCGAACCCGTTGTATCCATCTCTTCTAGGGTCTCTATCTCCTTCCCAAAACCTCTTCATCTTCTAGGTTGTTGAAGATCTATCTCGGAATGGCCGCTGGTGCTCCTCCTGCTGATCGTATCCTTAGCATCTATACTTTTTATATGGGTATTAATTGTTTTGGATTTTTTTTCCTGTTCTAATCGAGTCAGCTTTTGTTTTGAATATACGTGAATAGCTAAGGAGATATACAGTAGATATATGTATGTATGTATGTCCATGGAATCCATGGGATGGGCTTTTTATCTGAGTTTATTGGCTTCTGTAGATCTGAGCTAGTGAAATCTGTTGCTGTTAGCTGCTGGATTTGTTTTTAATGATGTAATCCATTTTTTTCTTGTATAAAACCTTTTTTATTGTTTTCTTAGTGGTTATATGGTGTAGGCTATTTATTTCTGTTAATAAAGGATATGTTTTTCAATTGGTTTCTTGGTTTCATTTGTTGGTATATTAAACTTATATACTTTTTGGTGTGTTAGCTGATTTGGTGATATACGACTCTCTTTTTAACAACGGTAGAGATTTATTTTGGTTTTGGTTTAAAAATAGCTATATTAATTTCTTTAATTATTTGAAATGGCGGATTTGAAGTGTTATAGGCTAATTTGTGTAAATTTATTATTTACTACATAAATTGAAAAGACATGTTTCGTTCTGTCAAATTTTGATTGGTATTTTTGGAAGTTGTTTCTCTTGGTTTATTTGTTGATGAGTTCTTTTGGAAAATTGTGGAGAATGTTATCCTTTTACTGTTATTGCCGTAGAAGCTGCAGATTTGCTGCAGAATTTGTCACTGGATTCTCGGAGTAAGACTCTTGAAATTGCAGATGCAAAAAAGAAGGTTATTCTTGTCTAAATGACTGGTTACGTTAAATTAGTCTACAGTTTCTAATTGGAAATTTTGATTTTTTTCTCAGCCTTCTGGGAATCCTACAGATGGGGCAAATTGTGAGGTCCAGTCAACGGATCGGTCTGTGACGCCTCAGTTGCCAGAGTTCATGGATCCAAATTTGTGCTATGTTCCTAATAGTTATCCCTCATACTATTATGGTATGCTAATATTAGCTTCACTTTAGTCGGCACAACATATTAAGTACTTTTGCTCTGATTTTATAAAATATAGTACTTCTACTTGGATAGTGATGTCTTATTTATTTATATCTTCTTCTTTTCTGTAGGATATGATGCCTCTGCTAATGAGTGGGAGGACTATGCACGATATGCGAATCCGGATGGAGTTGAGATGCCTGTAAGTTATTCTGCTTGACTCTTGCTACAACGTTTAGTATGTTTATCTTTTGCCTGAAGCAGCATTTTGGTGTCATGGGATATTTTGTTGCTCTCCTGACTTGTTTTCTAGTTTGATCAATTTTTTTGTGTATGTTTGTGGTTTTGATTTGATTAACACGCAGGGAGTTTATGGGGACAACAGTTCACTTATCTATCATCATGGCTATGGATATGCACCCTATAGTCCGTATTCACCTGCTACTTCGCCTGTTCCGACTATGGGGCATGATGGCCAACTTTATGGATCGCAACAATATCACTATCCATATTTCCAGCCACTCCCCCCAACCAGTAATTCAAACGCTACTTCAGCTGCTCTGCCAAAAGGTGAGATTGCCACCTCTGCAGCAGCTGCTGACCAAGCATCATTATCTGTGGATTCTGCTAATGGAAATTCTAATGTCATTGCAAATGGTGGTGTAAAGGGAAATACTGGGCCTATGCCAGTGAGACCTGCATTCCAGAACTCATCGTTGAATGCTAATGGTTCTTATGGACTGGGTACATTGTCTGGAGGAGTTGCTTCAGGTTATCAGGACCCTAGACTGGGTTTTGATGGCGTGCATTCTCCCATTCCATGGATTGATGGGTCAATGTTCACTGATGGGCAAGCTAGGCCAGTGACAAGCAATTCTTTTACGCCATCATTTTCAAATGGCTATGCGGCTCCATCAGCAAAGAATCAGAATGTTCATCCACGTGTGATGGTATGTTATTCGAGAGTATTGATCTGTTCTTTTATCATCCTATATTTACAGTCTCCTGTAGAGTATTATAATAGTTACTCCTATGTGTTTCAAGGCAATTTCTTGTTGATACTGACTCTACTGTTTTATTGTCAGGGGTTGCACCACCCGAGGCCCTCGTCTGGCATGAACACAACTAATGGGTATATGAACAGGATGTATCCCAACAAATATTATGGACAGTATGGGAGCACATTCAATTCTGGCATGGGCTTTGGGCCTAGCCGGTATGATTCTCGCACTACAGGTCGTGGGTGGATGACTGTTGATAACAGGTTTAAACCCAGGGGTAGAGGGAATAGTTTCTATGGCTATGGCAATGAAAACATGGATGGTTTAAATGAGCTCAACAGGGGACCAAGAGGTAAAGGATCTAAGAATCAGAAGAGTTTTACACCAGTTGCTCTGGCGGTCAAGGGGCAGAGCATCCCCCTTGCTGTAACCAAAGATGCTGAGGAAGATAAACCAAGCCTGATTCCTGACAGAGAACAATACAACCATCCAGATTTTCCAGTGACATACACTGATGCCAAGTTTTTTATTATCAAGTCTTACAGTGAGGACGATGTACACAAAAGCATCAAATATAATGTGTGGGCTAGCACACCAAATGGTAACAAGAAGCTTGATGCTGCTTACCAGGAGGCTCAACAAAATTCTGGAGGCTGCCCTGTTTTTCTTTTCTTCTCGGTGAGCTTTCTTAGATACATTACTTTAGTCTTTTTTGGTTTATTCTGGTCACATACATGAAGATATGTATGATCTCTCCTCTTTTTTTTTTTTTGGATTCACATCTTCATGATTGCTTATTTTTGGTCTTTTAATCCAGGTAAATACAAGCGGGCAGTTTGTTGGTGTTGCAGAGATGGTAGGGCCAGTTGACTTCAAGAAAAATGTGGAGTATTGGCAGCAAGACAAGTGGATTGGATGTTTTCCTGTCAAGTGGCACATTGTGAAGGATGTACCAAACAGCTTGTTGAAACACATCACACTGGAAAACAATGAGAACAAGCCTGTTACCAACAGCAGGGATACTCAGGAGGTATGCCACTCTTTTTAATATTGTGAGCAAGACAGAAGGGCAGTCCCTTTTGGGCTTGGCGTCTAGATTGTACTTGTTAATTTGACTTTCGGAATATTGTCACGATGAGTCTTTACTTATAACTTCATCTTTTTCCAAATAAGAACGTGTTTTACTAGCTGTTTCTCTATTTGGTACAGGTTAAAATGGAGCAGGGTCTACAGGTGCTTAAGATATTTAAGGATCATATCAGCAAACAGTGCATCCTTGATGATTTTGAGTTTTATGAGGATCGTCAGAAGAGAATTCAGGAAAAGAAGGCCAAGCAGCAGCTATTCCCGAAGCAGGTAGCTTATGTGTGCTAACTTTTTTCGCCTATCAAATGAATTTATAAAAAAACATGATGGGGTGCTTGTTTGTGCATTCGGCAGTCCTCAGTGTCTTTCATATCATGATCTTCCTTTTTGGTAATAAAATATGGGTTTTTTCTTTGGTTGGTCTCAATCTCAGGTATGGGAAGGCAAAGCTACAGAAGAGAACAGAGAAAATACGAAGGCTGACCACAAGTCACAGAAACCTTCCGAAGTTTCTGCTGGTTTGAACAAAGAAAATTCACCTGCGGCTCATAAGACTCCTGTGGAGGTCAAAGTTTCAGAAAATGTACCCGTAACAAAATCAGGAGATGATATGAAGGGTGCTAAACCAGTTACTGTATCAGAAAAGAAATCTGTAGCAAATGGGGCTGCTAATGGATGCTAACTTCAGCTAATGAAGGGTGGTCTGTGGTTAAGAGGTCCTAGATTGGAGCTTTATGGCTACATGAGATATGCAAAAATGATGCTTTGGTTAGATCTCATAACCAGGGCTGCCTTGTTATCCGAGCGGGCATTTTGAGTTGGTTGTTGGTGGAAATAAAGTTCTCGAGAAAATCCAATATTTGGCAAGGCTAAATTCATCTGCTTCTAGAAGAGTTAGGAGAAGTACGGAAGCGCCCATTTTCCCTCATGGGCCAGTTGGTGTTTTAGCTTTTTGACCAGTTTTAGACCTTGGTTTGGGTTTAGGAAGTTTTTTTTTTTTTTTCTTTCGTCTTGTGGCTTATTTTAGGCAATTACATGGGTTTTAGATGTGGGGTTCTTGTTATTATTAGTTTGGCTCCCAATACTATCTTGTAAATCTAGATCAATCTGTTGAGCAGTGCTATATTTTTTCTCTAGAACTAATGGAAAGAGCTAGAAACAAGGTGGGAATGCGTTGCAATATAGTTTTACTTTCAGGAAAGCTGTTGACGCTTGTTGGTGCTTTCTCTCTAATCATTTTTACCGTGACTTCAATCGGGTTAATTGTGTTTCGTGATTGGTCTGTTAACAACTAGGATGTAAGAAGTTATCCTAGAAGAAAATTATAGTTTGTGGAGGAAGTTTTCATAATCTACTTGTTTTCTTCCCAAATATTCTTTGAGAAATATTTTTGTGAAGGAACTGTCTATGTTTGGTTAATAGATTAATTTCTTCTGTTGCTGATACAAGAGGTAGCCAAGTTTCTGAAAATTGAGTAGTGTTTTTCCCATCCTCTAAGCATAAAGTAAGGTGTTTAAAAATATTGTGTTTGCCAAACACGTCTAAAAAAATTAAGTACTTGAAATCCAAGAACACCTAAAAATAAGTCTATTCAAGGCGTCTTTCATTTATGTTGTAGGTCTTATTTAGTATTAGTATTTACTTCATTTTGTCCATTTTAAAATGTATGTATCCCTTAAATTAATGATTAATATGAATATTTTATTACAATTTTCATATGTATCCCTTAAATTAATGATTAATATGAATATTTTATTACAATTTTCATATTAATTGATATATAATTTTAAAATTTGAAAATAATTTAATAAATAATAATTAATGTCACAAGTAAGACATTGATAAACTATATATAAGAGAATAAGCACCCATGTTCCTTATAATTAATATTGAATTGTGGGCTACTTTTGTCATTTAATTTATGTTGGAGACTCTGAGTTAACGTAAGACTCAGTCGACTAGTTAGCATAGGACTTTAGGACTCTCTGTTTGAATATGAATGTATTAAATATTAGTGTATGTAGTAGTAGTACTCGAATAGGACACAATATCACAAGATGATCAAACTCTGTACATCGACATTGCCTATATGAAGGTCAGTGTTCTATTGATTCATCATTACAAATATATAATTATTTTAGCTTCTCTCCTTTCTATACTTTGTTTTCTATATGGTATCCGAGCTCTAAAAACAAAGCTAAAAGCTACATAATTTCTCTCCCGCAATCTCTAACAATGACCCCAAACACAACTCCTCGTATCACTGTCAGCCCCTTTCCTGTATCACTTTATTGCTGCTTAACTTGATCAAAGAGGAGAAACCAGGAGAAACCAAACAAAGGTAGCTCATCTTCCACATATGGAAAGGAAAAAAACTATTGAGGAGAAAGCAAGTGCAGACAGTGAAAAGAAAGAAATGTGTTGTTAAGGACATGGATCTCAAGAACTATGACTAAAGAGAGCATGTATCTCATTGCAGGTTGTACTACAACCAAGGAGAAGTGGTGATGCTTGGAAGAGGCATATCATCAAGTAACAAAGGATAAAGAATTGAACGATAAAAAATTTCAACTCAAGCAACAACTTTGGAACATCAAGTTAGGATCTAAGAAGTTTGATGAGTACCTGAAAGAGTTTAAGGATATATGTGGCAGTCTTGTAGCCATACACAAACCTTTGATGAGGGTAGCAAAGTTATCAACTTTGCAAGAGGTTTGGGCCCTAAATATAGGACTTTTAGAACTGTGATGCTTGGGAAGACACCTCATCCAACTTTCAATCAATTTGTCAATGCCTTAGAGGTGCTTTGACATGAGATGAGAGGAGGGTGAAGTGCCATAGAAGAACCATAACATGGCCTTCTCTGGAAAAAAAGGCAGTGATAAAAGATTCAGAAGAAACTCCAATAGAGGAAATTCTAACTACAATTCAAGAGGAAGAGGATTTAGACCTGCTGGGTAGGAAAACTTCAATTAGAACAACCAAATCATGCAAGGATCAAATTAGATGGAGGATAAGGATTCATCTGGTGCTTGTCAAAATTATGGTAGGAATAATCTATCACGACTGGACCTAGAACCTAACCGTGACACGATAAATGTGACACCCGAAGACATCCCATCCAAGCCTCGTGTTCATACTATAAGCATTCATAAGGTAAAGTAAGCATACATAAGAGAATAAACAAGTGGAATGTATAAAACTAGAGATATCATAGTTTGCTTTAGGGGAAGATTACATCAATCCATAGTGTCTAAAAACATGCCTCTACCTCATAAGATCTTTGTGAGGTCTAGAACATAGCTTACTAGCTTACCCTCAAAACACACATCAAAGATAGTAATAAAGCCTCAATAGAAAAGCATCATAAAGGGGCTTGTTCCTGAAGCATGGAACTCACCAACAATCTTCAAACTCAACTCCCAAGCTAGCCACGAAATGAAATAGTCATCTCGTCGTCCGTCCCTACATGGTTAGATCATGTAGGCAAAGAAGTATGCATTAGTACGTGGAATGTACTAAGTATGTAGGTATGCCATGAATCAAAGGACATCACAATATAATATCAATATACATAATCATAATCAATAGGATAAGGGGATAATATGCATAAGCAATGCAAGTTAAAAATCATGAGAAGGATGTCATCAAAATTCTTTCATGAATCCTAACATACATATGTGAGAATAAGACCATAACCGACATAGAAGATCATGCGAACTATTACATGAAATCTCGGTTTTGCCTCTAAACTGAGTAAAAGAGTAGTCTACCTTGCCAGGATGGACTGTACCTCACCTTACGGGATCATCCCATTTCGAAGAGTGCTTTAACACGAACCTTATGAGAACCTTTTCATTTTGGTGTATGCTTTACATATGTGGGTCCACTAACATAATACCATATAGGCACATAATCATCATCATCTACGGTGAAACATAGTTATGAGAAAGGTAGGCTTTACATCAAGGACCACTTAGGTCGAGTCCCCATCTCCAGCCTCATTCGGTGCTAAGCCATATCCCACGAAATACATAAATCATGCATGTACACAACTTTCAACGTAATTCATACTTTCATATCTTGTAAAATAGTCATCATAATCTTTCATGAAAACATCTCATATCATAAGAATAATCTATCTACTTTAGCTTTTCATATAGTGTGGGTAGACATTCGCATCTTAACATCAACATCATAAACTGTAGGGTCTTAGTCAACCTCTTTATCGTAGCATCATTATCATCATTGTCATAACGTCATCATTATTACATAAAACATACTTTTATATACTTGGGATCATAGTCATGAAAATTCTTAGCTTTATCATAGGAGACCAGAACTAGGTGTGGGTCCATGAATAATTTAGTCAAAATCATACAATTGGATGAAATTCATAGAGGAAACATGCAATTAAAATCAATTTAGATAATTAGTAAAGAAACCCACATCAAATCACTAAGCCCTAATCATGCATACTTGAAATCATATACTTTGGCTTGAAAATCATATAAATAATGTAATTCTTCATAATTCAGGCATCAATATAAAAACCATGGAATATTCATAATTGATGCATTGAGAATCATACCATAAAAGCCCATAGAAAATCATCATGAAACTTTGATAAAAAAGAAAATTTTGGATTGGGATTCATGGATGAAGCTAATCCATAAATGAAGCACTACATACCTCAAGTGAGTTCCTCAAGAATTGGTGTAGAAAAACCTTGAAATCCTTAGCAAAGCTTGGAACCCTAGCTTCAATGGAGTCCTTGTTCTAGAGAGAGAAATATTTGAGAACCTTTGAGAGAATTATGAGGATGAATGAATTAGAATGAGTTAGGAATAGAATTTACAGGGTTTGAGTCGATTAAGTTGGTTAGGAGGGTCAAAATGACGTAGTTTAGGAGTTAAATGAATTGCCAATGTCAAAAACACCCTTCATTAAAATCTGTTGGAGCCAACCACGAGACTCCATCCACAGGCCGTGGTTCAACCTATGACTTGTGCCTTGGTCGTAGAACCTGTGCCACCAAAAATTGAGCTACTGAAATTGTCACTTGTCAAACCACGAACACATAGGATGACCCATCGTTCTTTTTACGAGTCATAAATCGCTTCGTACAGTGATTCAAAATTTAAAAAAAATTCTATCTTTCAGAGGTCTTTTTGACAATGTAAACCACAGGTCTCGTATGGTCAAGTCAGTGCCAAAATTCCTTAATTTTAATTTTCAAGTTCATGAATAAGAGGGGTGTTACAATATCTCCCCCTTAGGATTATTCATCCTCGAATGAGATAGAAACACACTTGGATAGAGTAGAAGCATAGTCATCATCATAACACATATGCAAAAATGCAACTTATTAATCATTTTCATAAAAATTATCAAATTTATGCATCAAACATCATTCAAAAATAGTTTCATGATTATGCATGCATGCAACGTAACAAGAGATACACATTTGTAAGAACTTTGTAGGAATGAATTGTATTAAGTACCTTAGGCTCGAATAAAAGGAAAGAGATAAGGATATTGTTTCATCATGTCCGCCTCTGCCTCCCAAGTAGCACTCTCAACCTGTTGGTTTCTCCATAACACTTTGATGGATGCAACCTCTTTATTTCTCAACTTCTTCACTTATCGGTCCAAAATCTCAACCGGTACCTTTTCATAAGTCAAATTCTCCTCAATAGACATAGCCTTTAGTGGAATAATATAATTAGGATCACCCAAGAATTTCCTTAACATCAACACGTGAAACACCGTATGAACCATATCTAGCTCCATAGGCAAATCTAGCTAATAGTCTACTTTCTCAATCCTCTTTACTATCTCATAAGGTCCCACATAACTAAGACTCAATTTTCCTTTATTGCCAACATGCACCACTCCTTTCATTGACAAAACCTTCAAGTACACCCAACCACCTTGATCAAACTCTAGTTCTCTTCTCCTAACATCGATATATGACTTTTGATGACTTTGGACAACCCTCAACCTTTCCCTTATAACCTTCACTTTCTCCATGGCATCAAGTACCAAATCTAGTCCAATCAAGGACATTTCTCCACCTTCAAACCATCCCACCGGTGATCTACACCATCTACCATATAATGCTTCAAACAACGCCATTTTAATACTTGATTGAAAATTATTGTTATAAACAAATTTAATAAGTGATAAGTGATCATCCTAACTTTCTTTGAAATTGAGCACACAAGCTCTCAACATATCTTCCAATGTTTGTATTATCCTTTCGACTTGTCCATCTGTTTGAGTATGAAATGCGGTATTTAACTTCACCCTTGTACCAAGGTCTTTTTGAAAAGATTTTAAAAAATGAGAAGTAAATTGAGCATCCCTATCCGATATAATAAACAACGATACCCCATGCAACCTTACCAATTCTTGGATATAGACCGTAGCATAGCCTTCGACACCATAGGAAGTCTTTATCGACAAAAAGTGGGTTATTTTCATTATTCTATCCCCAACCATCCATATTGAGTCAAATTACTTTCTAGGTTTTGGAAAACTCGTGATGAAATCCATATATTCTCTTATTTCCAAGTTAGTATCTCAATATCTTGAGTCAAACTACCGGGTCTTTGGTGTTCCACTTTCACTTGTTGACAATTTGCACACCCATCACATACTTTTCTATGTCTTTCTTCATACTATTCAACCAATACACTTCTCTCAAATCCCTATACATTTTGGTGGATCCTAGATGAATAGAATACTTGGAATGATAAGTTTCATCAAGTATTTTTTCCTTACACCATCTACATTGGGCACACACAACCACCCTTGGTAACATTGCACTCCATCTCCCATTTATGAGAAGACCTCCACCTTCTTATCAACCACCAACTTCTTTAATTCAATCAAAGTAGGATCCATGTCTTGTTTGGCTTTAACTTCCTCTATTAAAGATGATTCCGCCCATCTTGTACCAATAAACTATCATCACTCAAGCCATTTAACCTCACACCCAAATGATCCAAACGATGTAATTCCTTTACCAACTCTTTCTTTCTATTCTCAATATGTTCAATGCTACCCATAGACACTCTACTCAAAGCATCAGCCACAACATTAGCCCTGTCGGGGTGATACATCACATTCATGTCATAATCCTTCAATAGTTCTAACTATCTTCTTTGCCTTAGGTTCAAATCCCTTTGGTTAAACACATATTACAAACTCTTGTGATTGGTAAATACATCAATATGTACTCCATAAAGATAATGTTGCCAAATCTTCAATGCAAACACCACGTCCAACAACTCAAGATCATGGGTCGGATAATTCTTTTCATGCACTTTTAATTATCTTAAAGCATAGGCAATGACTTTTTCATGTTTCATCAAAACACAACCCAAGCCTATATGTGAGGCATCACAATACACAACAAAACCATCTGGACCTTCGGACAATGTCAAAATACGAGCCAAATTAAGATGATCCTTCAATAATTAGAAACTCTTTTCACATTCATCGAACCATTGAAATTTCATCATATTTTGGGTCAACTTAGTCAAAGGAGAAACAATGGAGGAAAATCCTTCAGCAAATCTCCTATAATATTCGTCAAAACCTAAAAAGCTCCTAATATCGGATGGAGACAATGGTCTAAGTCAATTCTTCACCGCCTCCACTTTCTTTGGATCAACTCTAATACCATCACTTGAAATTATGTGATCAAGAAAAGCCACATCCCTTAGCTAAAATTCACACTTGCTAAACTTGGCAAAGAGTTATCTATCTCTCAATGTTTGTAACACAATCCTCAAATGACCTTCATCTTTTACATCCCGTGAGTAAACCAATATGTCATCTATGAACACCACCACAAACATATCCAAATACGGTTTGAAGATCCTATTCATCAAATCCATGAAAGTGACGGGGGTATTTGTTAGTCCAAATGACATAATCAAGAATTCAAAATGATCATACTGAGTTCTAAATGCCATCTTTAGAATATCATCTTCCTTCACCCTCAATTGGTGATATTCGAACCGGAGATCAATCTTAGAGAAATAGCTTGCACCTTGTAATTGATCAAATAGGTCATCGTTCCTTGGAAGTGGATATTTATTTTTGATGGTCACCTTATTCAATTATCGATAATCCATAAACATCAAAAGTGAACCATCCTTCTTTGTTACAAACAACATGGGAGCACTCCATGATGACACATAAGACCTTATGAAATCCTTTATCAAGTAAGTCCTTTAATTGTTTCTTCAATTCTTTCAACTCCACCGAGGCCATTCGATATAGAGGTACAAAAATAGGTTGGGCATCGGGCAAGAGATCAATACCAAAATCAATTTCTCTTACAGAAGGAATACCAGGCAAGTCATCGAGAAAGACGTCGAGAAACTCATTAACTATAGGGACCAAATTAGGAGTAGGAACATGTGACTTAATATCCATGACTGGGACAACATGATATAGGCAACCTTTTGAAATCATTTTCATAACTTTCATATAAGAGACAAACTTTCCCTTGAACACCGAATTGATTTCCTTCCATTTAAGAATAGGCTTATTAGGAACTTGGAATGTGACCTTTCAGGTTCTACAATAAAAAAAACATATGATGCATGCAACCAATCCATACCAAGAATAACATCAAAATCGATCTTATCAAGCTCTACTAGATCACATGGGAAGACTTTATGTAAGACCAACACCGGACAATTTTTATAAACTTTCTTGGCAAGGATCGACTCATAAATTGGACTATAAACCAAATAAGGTTCTTATAAGACTTCCAAAGACACATTAAACTTTATTGCAAGGTAATGAGTAACAAAATACATATTAGCACCGGGTCAAGCAAAAATACACATCATGATCAAAGACTCTTAACATATCAATAATCGCATCGAGAGACTCCTCAACCTCTTGCCTAACATGCAAAGTATAGAACCGATTACCACGTGGACCACCACCTTGAACTTGAGCACCTTGTTGCACTTGCCCCTCTTTGAGCTACCTGACCTTGTGGACACCCTTATTTACCTTTATTAGCAACATTAGGACACTCGACAATCTTGTGCCCCATTTTTCCACAACCAAAAAAACCATTAGTTCCTCTAAAATATTCTCCAACATGATTCTTTCCACACCTAGGATACCTAGGAGGAATAACACAACCTTTCACGACATCACCTTTAGCCTTAGCATTGAGCCCTTTTTCTTTGTCAAATCTATGAGAAACACCTTTAGAAGAGCCTTGGCCTTGTTGAAAATGGCCACCATCGAACTTACCATAAGAAAATCCACCATCATATTGAGCCATCTAAGACTCCTTTGTCCTTATCTTTAGTAGTTTCTCACTCTCCACTTATTCGGCATATGTCAGGAGTCTAGAGATATCCATTTCCTTAATGAGCATCGCTGCCTTACACTTCATCTTTACCAAGTCAAACACGCCTAATGTGAATTTATTTATGCGGGCCCTAGAGTCGACCACCAAGGAATGAGTATATTTGGACAACTTTGTAAACTTGAGGGCATACTCTCTCACACTCATACCACCTTGCTTCAAATTCATTCATTCCATCATTTTGGCTTCACTTAGCTCAAGTGGGAAGAAATGATCAAGGAAAGTAGCTTTAAACATCTCCCAACCCATAGACCCTTCTTCAACTCTCTTGTATTTCCATTGAGTGAACCAAACTTGAGAAACTCCCTTAAGTTGATACGTCACCAATTCAACCTTCTCTTTGGAAGAAACCCCCATAATTTTCACCACCTTATAAACTTCATCAATGAACTCTTGTGGATCATCATCCACCTTAGAACCATGAAACTCTCGGAGATTCATCCTAGCAAAATCCCTTAACCTTGAATCCAAAGTGGGAGTCTTTAGAGAAAAAATGGCTTGAGCCAACATAGTGATAACAACCCTAAAATCATCGTTGGAGACTTATTCTACTTGAGGGACTTGAGGAGCTTGAGGAGTCGAGGGAACTTGGCCCTCACTAGCATTGTCCCCCCCTCCCCCAATCCACGTCATGGATCCATTTCTTAAAATATCAAAGGACAATTGTTAAGATACGGGAGTTTTGAAGGCACAACATAGATCACAAAAGAAGTAAAGTTTTTCTAAACTTTTCATAGCCTCCTATTCATGGATGTGACATGATTCACACCAATAAACAAGACTCTACTAGAAGCGACATATTAAACTGCCTAGGATGCATTCAAATCTTATGCTCTGATACCACTTTTGTCATGACTCGGACCTAGGGCCTAGTCGTGTCATGACAAATATATCACCCGAAGGCTTTCTATCCAAGCCTTGTGTTCATATCATAAACATTCATAAGGTAAAGTAAGCATACATTAAGAGAATAAGTAAGCGGAACATATAAAACTAGAAATATCATAGTTTCCCTTAAGGGAAGATTACATCAATCCATCGTGTTAAAAAATGTTTCTCTACCTCATAAGATCTTGGTGGGATCTAGAAAATATCTTACTAGCTCACCCTCAAGCTTTAGCAGTATCCAACTAATAGGGAACAACTGATCCTACATTGTATGTTGATTTAGGAATCACAAATCATATGACCAAAAACATAAGTAACCTATCTGATCTTTGAACTTACAATGGAACTGATGAAATAATCGTCGATGATGGATCACATTTAAACATTACACATGTTGAAAACACTACAAAATCAGGACTGACAATTAAGAAAATATTAGTAGTACCTAGTGGCATACACAAGATATTTTCTAAGTGGCGTTATCATTTAAAGGACAAGAATAAGGGGTATTTATATAAATAATACATTATATATAAAATATTATCCTTTTTTAGAGTACTTTTTTTTTATTACGGTCTATAACATGTTTTACCACTAAATTACCCTATCCTTTTATTTCTTTCTTTCTTTTCTTCTCTTTCTCTTTCTCCTTCTCCTTCTCTTTCTATTTCTTTTTCTTCTCTTTTCTTTTTCATAGTCACGTTTTTTTTTCTTTTTTCTTTTTAATTTCCTTTTCTCTCTCTTCCTCCCTCCCCTCTTTAATGTTATTATTATTATTATTTCAATAAATATAATACATTTTCTAATAATGTAAAATCAATTAAATCATATTGAAATATTTAAAAATCACACATAATACTTATAATATGCATTATTTATCGAATTTAAAACGTATTATAGTTATTTATTATTATTTTCTCTTATTAATGATGTTAAAATAATTATTAAATTAAAAATATATTACTTATATTCTCCACGTGCATTGAAAAATGTCTATAACACATATGAAGTATCGAATTCAAAATGTATTACAACTGCAGTTTTTATTTATTTATTTTTATTAATGGTGTCAAAAATATTATATCTACATTTTAAATATTTAAACACTATTTAAATTAGTTTATATGTTAATATATTAAAATTATGTCAGTGCATTATATATGTATTTACATAAAACAAATTTTCTAATTTATAATTTTTTATTTCATTAATGATAGATATATGAAAATAAAATAAAATTTTAATTTCATTGATGATAAATATATGAAAAAATGAGAGACAAAAACTTCTAAAAAGAATTAAAAAAGAAAAATTTAGGAGAGGACAGCTAAACATGCCTGTCCGTCTATTTCTGTACAACTTGCACATATTTTTGAGAAAATTGACTAATCTAAAATTAAATTTTAAATTAAAATAATTAATTAATATTTTTAAAAGAAAAAGAGAGATAAAGAGAAATGATAAGAAAGAGAAACGGAAGAGAAAGATTCTCTTTTTCTTTCTCCTTCTCTTGCTATTTTTGGTAACAAAAGTATAATTATATTTGGTAAGAGTTAAACTTATGCTAAAACTCATAATTTAGGTTAAATAATATATTATTTGTGTAAATGAGCCCAAGAATAACTCAAATAAAATTAATGAAACTTTTGCTTTAGGCCTCCAAAAATTTGAGGCTCCATTAATAGTCAACTTTATGGAAAAAAATATTTTAGTTAAATTATATAAAATTTAAATAAAATTATAAATTGAAAAAATAAAATAATTATCTACTCTTTATATTAGATAATACTTTAAAATTTTGAATAAAATTACTAACGTCTTAGTAATTTAGAGTTAATTATATATTACATTACATACACAATTAGTAGTTTAGAGTAGTGCGGATAATATAATAATAATCCATAGTCAATTGATGACCTGCAAATTCAAAAATAATTTTTTTTTAATATATTTAAACATCAATTTAATGAATCCTAAATTATTTCATTGTAATAAGCAAATAGGAAAGAATGAAATTATTATTATGAATAAATAAAAATAAAAACTTCAAGTATATAATAAATAATAAAACAAAACAAAAATACTAACCTGATATGGAGATTTTAGAGGCCAAATGACGATGATTGATGAACAAGAACTAATATTATTTTGTTTTATTTTAAGAAACTCACAAGTCATAAATATATAAATATAAAGATTCAATAATATTATATTTTTATTTAACTAGAATTCTAATTGATAAAAGACTCAAAGATTTTAAATTTTATTTCAATTCTATTTCTAAAATAAAAAGGAGTAGATTGAATTTGAATAATTTAGGGTGGGCCCGTAGGCTTTTTATGAAGTGTCAAGGAGTCTTAGCCCATAGTTTTTGAACTTAAATTCTAAATTGAAAGAAAAATAATAATATAAAACCTCAGTAAGGTTTGATCTTGAGACATACAACACGCTACCAAGAACTCTAACCACGCGAGCAACAAGCAGTTAGATATAGTAGAAATTCCTTTTAATTTATTTATCCTTTATTTTTAATTTTTAAAATATATATATATTTAGTAAAATTTTTTGATGAACACGTGTCACGTGACACCCCTTCAATACACTTGGATCCTCCCCTGGTAGTACCTAAGTTAAATAAGAACCTATTGTCTGTTAGCAAGCTTGCTAAGGAAAGCTCATGTACACTTGAGTTTGATCAATCAAATTTTGTTGTCAAGGAAAAGAAGTCAGGAAAATAACTGGCTAGGGCATCTAAAAAGAAAGGACTCTATGCACTGAAGACAATGACATCTTTGCCGTGAAAACATCTTCAAGTTGAAAAAAGGCATATTAGATTTGGCATGCTAGAATAGGCCATGCTAGTTTAAAGTCTTTATAGTCTTTGAATAGAAATAAATTCATCAATGTTGAAAGTTGGAAAGGTTGCTACTATATGTACTAGCTGCTAGTTATGAAAGAGCTGTAAATTTCTTTTGCATTGAGAAATAAAATTAAGATAGAACCCTTAGTTAAAATTCATTGTGATCTATAGGGTTCAACTCCTGTTGCATCATCTCAACATATGAATACTATGTATTGGTTGTTGATGATAGTACAAGGTACACTTGGCTGTATCCAATTCGAATGAAATTAATTTTTTTGAAGTTGTCTCAAGTTTCAAAAGATGATTGAAAAATAGTTTTCCAAACCGAATAAGATTTTCCAGTGTGATGGTGGTGTTGAGTTCATCAGTAATGTAACACCCCTCAACGTAGCTCGGAAAGACCCTATGATACATTTTTTTTGAATATCTTAAAATACATGTGTTCTTTCACAAATCTGACTTTATATTCATGTTCAAGAGGCAACATTGTGTAGGAAAATAATTACCTACAATGTACACGTTGCCCGTGATAAAAAAATAATTTTTTTGATAAAATTACGCAGACTAGTAAGGGTATACGACAAGTCCATGTCTTAGACTTGCCACACCCTAGGTCAAAATTGTTAAATTTTCTTTGTTTCAGCTGACGACATTTGAGTAATAACTAAATGCCTATATAGATGGGATTTTTTCATTTTCAGCCATTTTCAAGCTCTAGACTCACAAAAACGCTCTCAAATATCCTCTCTTATCTTCTCAAATCCTCCAACTAATCTCAAGATTTTTAAGAACTTTTGTTGGAATACAAGAAGCCAAGCAAAGTCCTCCAAGTCTCATCAATCTTTCTCCATATATTTCAAGAATTTGAGGTATGTGTGTCACGACCCGAGAATAGGGCCTAGGTGTGACATGGAAAATGAGAACTCGAGAGTCCCCAATCAAGCCTCGTAGCATCATTTTACACATCATTGGTTCATAAGCGCATAATTAAATAATAAACACATAATTCTAAGGGGTTACGGGACTTTGCACTCAAGCTATGAGGATGTCATCGGGGATGGAATTTGCATAAATCACATAGCATTTAGCAAATAAGTTCTAAGGGGCGGTAAGTATGACTCACGCTATGGGGACAAGAAGGGGCTTGGGACTTTCCACATAAGCACATTCTCACTAAACATATCATAATATCATAAGCATAATCATCATATCCATACATAATACTTAACCATAGCATCTCAAGTATACACATAACATACTTGTACAAAAAACTTCATAGTGTCCAACAATGCCTCTAGTCTAGATTAGGGTGGGGGCCAAGACATGTCCTAGGCTCACCCTTAAAGTAAAGACATAATCAACATAACATAAGAGCTAGATAGACGGTGGGTATTGTCCTTAGAATGTAGGACTCACCACAAGTGATACTCAAACATCCAAGCTAACCGTCAAGAGATGGATAGATGTAATCTACGGTCCTTACATGGTTAGGTCATACAGGCAAAAGAGTATGCGTTAGTATGTTTGAATATACTAAGAATGCGGGCATGCAGTGCATATGACATGAAAAACCTGTAAACCAATGTTAGATGACAAGGGCACATAGATAGAAAGAACGATATAAGAAAGGATACAATATCAATATGCCATGAAATTCATGATGCATGAATGCTTAGTCATAAAAACATAATCGGGATAGGACCTCAACTGATATAAGTCCAAGTGAGCTATAACTTGAAACTCCATCATCTACCCCACAACGGATAAAGAGGTGACCTACTTGCAAATATAGATCCATTCGTAATTATCTCATAAGAGGCATAAACATGAACCTATGTTTGACACATACTTTGACGGAAAGAAGTATGGACCCTTAGAGATAGTTCACCCCACCTCCAATCCCTGGGTGTTAAGCCATCATCCCACGAGAATACGTATACATATACATGCTTTTGAAAAGAGGATAAGTACTTTGAAATCATAACCATGCATAATTGAGTTTAAAGGCTAAATCACTTTTTTTACTTTCATGCATACGTGACTACAAATTTAAATCATTCTTCATGACATACTTTCATGCATAGGAATAGCTCCATTCTTTACATAGATATGAGAAAAGAGTAGACCCTTGGAGATAGTCCACCCCGCCTCCAATCTCAATCCTATGCTCCTTTAAACATATACATATGGTGTAAACACCCATCATTTGCTCAAGAGCCATATCATAGACATTATGTAACCACATTCTTGTCATACCCATTCTTTACTTGAAAACATAGTCATAAGCATAATGGGACTTAGCCCACATCGTAATTTCATAAAATCCATGCTCATGAATGCAAATGACATGAATAATGAATGAATAACATGGGTAATGGAAATCAACATTTAAATCATCATAATAAGATAGATTCATTATTAAATCATAATAAAATCTACAATTAAAAACATAATTCATACTACCATGCTTGAATTGAAGACTTAAAAGGGGCATGCATAATTGGACTTCCTAATCTCAATGCAAATCAACATATTAGGGCTTGAATCACTTTAAAATCAATAATTAAACATAACCCATATCTTAATTGAATCAACTCAACATTTATGTAAAAGACCCATAATTAAAGTAAGCTTAAATTTCATAAAATCAAGTGTAAAAGAGTTTTGGGATCTTCATGGTTAAAAGGAGAACCATGAATCAATCCCACATACCTTGATTAGCTAGAAGCTTTAGGGAGAAAAATGATTGGAGAAGAATAGTTCCTTGAATTTACAAGTGGAATCTTCAAGCCTTACTTCAGAGGAGATTTTAGGAGAGAGTGAAGTATAATCTAAGAGTTGAAATGAATTTGAATAGGAATGAAGGTGTATAGGCTAAATCATATATTTAGGAGGTCTTAGGAAGACTAAATGACCTTAGGAAATTACCAAAATTACAATTAAACCCTCATGAAATGAGCCTTAGAAGGCTGGCAGGGATTGTTTTGAAGACTCACTTCATGGGCCATGTAAAGTTACGCGGGTTGTGAACCCGTCCGTCAAGCAACACTTAGAAAAGTTTTCACTGACGAAGGTCCGAGACGGTAATTCTATACATAGAAAATTTTCACTCTAATGACCATACGGGAGGCTACACGGACCGTGAGGCCTCACACAAATCGTAACTGGTCCTTGGAACCTCACTTGGTCAATTTCCAGCCAAGCTTTGGAACCTTTAAGCCACACGACTCGTCAAGTCTCAAACAGCCTGTGAGGGCTTTCGTCTCATTGGCGTGAACTCCGAAACACTGATCTTATTAACAAATTCTTAAGTAGAGACCATTATGAAACACTTTGCCACGCCTCATGTTAGATCAGATGGGACCTCCACATGGACCGTCTAGTGCTTCACGACCCGTATAGGGTCCCCTGGAGTAATGCCTTAGCTAATTTCCAGATTAAATCTCTGTGCAGACAACTTTACTAAAAAGATCATAACTTCTTCATCCAAACTCTGAATCAAGTGAAACGAATTGTGTTGGAAGGCTAACTCAAAGAGATTCAATTTAATAGGTCATGGACTACCCAGTTATTCTTGTGCTAAGAGATATAACCAGTTAAAGTCGATCCTCTGAACGATTCACATGAAA
Organism: Solanum aculeatissimum; assembly: GCA_038996855.1. Lineage (NCBI taxonomy): Eukaryota > Viridiplantae > Streptophyta > Magnoliopsida > Solanales > Solanaceae > Solanum > Solanum aculeatissimum. The sequence goes on from JBCEWC010003613.1 coordinate 27,200, forward strand.
AAATCAACCAATGGAATTCCTTTGACCATGGCTTGATACATGGGACTCATGACAACCATAAACCATTCCAACCAAGCTTGAAATCAGTGAACTATGCATCGATAAAGTTTTTCAAAATTTCTGGGTTGTTATATCATCTCCCACTTGGGAACATTCATCCTCGAATGAGTTAAAACAAGGCTTGCAAAGCTTGACTTAAACATGAAACATTTCAACATAAAGACATAATAGATAATTCATCATTTGAAACATGCAAAACATCATTTAAATCATTTCTTTCACATGTATGCATGTCATGTCATGAAACTCAAGAGGTAAAGAATTAGGATGATTTGGAATGGAAAGAACCTAGTACCTTAAGGTTGAGTAGATTGGAAGAGATAGGGATATCACCTCATCATGTTCGACTCTGCTTCCCATGTAGCACCCTCCATATGTTGATTTCTCCAAAGCACTTTAATCGAAGCCACATCCTTGTTGCGAAACCATTTTACTTACCTATCTAAAATTTCAACCGATACCTCTTCATAAGTCAAGTTCTCCTCAACTACAACACCTTCCAAAGGCACAATCGACTTGGAATCACTGACCAACTTCCTCAACATAGACACATAGAACACAGGGTGAATAGAGTTCATATTCAAAGGCAAATCCAATCTATAAGCCACGTTACTAATCAGCTCAACAATTTCATATGGCCCGACATATCGGAGACACAACTTGCCCTTTTTACCAAAACACATAATATTCTTCATAGGTGAAACCTTCACATAAACTCAATCACCTACATAAAATTCAAGGTCCCTTTTCCTAACATCCGAGTAAGACTTTTAGCTACTTTGAACTATTCTCAATATTTCTCTAATCAACTTCACTTTTTCCATAGCCTCAACCACCAAGTCTAGGACTATCAATTCCATCTCACCCAACTCAAACCATCCCACCAGGGATCCACACCTCCTACCATACAAAGCTTCAAATGGAGCCATACCGATACTAGCATGAAAGCTATTATTGTAGGCAAACTCGATAAAAGGTAGATGATCATCCTAATTTCCCTTAAATTCCAATACGAAAGCCCTTAACATATCTTCCCAAGTTTGAATTGTCCTCTCGGCCTGTCCATCGGTTTGAAGATAAAAAATGGTGCTTAATTTAACCTTAGTGCCAAGTCCTCATTGAAATGATCTCCAAAAGTGAAAAGTAAATTGGGTACCACGATCCGATATAATAGACATAGGCACTCCATGCAGCTTAACCAAATTCTCGAATATATAACTTTGCATAATCTTCGATATCGAAGATAGTCTTAACTAATAAAAAGTGAGCCAATTTGGTCACCCGATCAACAATAACCCAAATAGAATCAAATTGCCTCCGGGTATGGGGCAAACCAACCACAAAATCTATATTCACATATTTTCACTTCCAAGTAGGAATCTCAATATCTTAAGCTAAGCCACCGGGACTTTGGTGTTCTACCTTCACTTATTGATAATTTGGGCATTCAGATACGAACTTGGTTATGTCCTTCTTCATACCATGTCACTAATACATTTCTCTCAAACTCTGATGCATCTTAGTGGATCCTGGATGAATAGATTATTGGGAGTTATGGGCCTCACAAATGATCACCTCCCTAAGACCATAAACATTTGGAACACACAACCGATCTTGATACCAACGTACACCATCTCTCCCTTGGGAAAAAACCTCTTTCTCTTTTTTGGCAACCAACTTCTTCAACTCAACCAAAAAGGATCTAAATCTTGTTTTGCCTTAACATCAACAATTACAAAAGACTCAGACCCATTTCGAACAAGAATACCACCATCATCGGAGTCAGTCAATCTAACACCAATCTAGCCAAATGATGCACATCCTTTACTAACTTATTTTTCCTTCATCAATATGAGATGCACTACCCATAGATAGCCTACTAAGAGCATCGACTACAATATTTGCCTTGCCGGGATGATATAAAACACTCATGTCATAGTTCTTAAGTAGCTCCAACCATCTCCTTTGTCTTAGGTTAAGCTCTCTTTGGGTGAACACATATTGCAAACCCTTATGATCGATCAACACATCAACATGAACCCCATACAAGTAGTGTCTCCAAATCTTTAAAGCAAATACTACCGCCATCAATTCAAGATCATGAGTCGGGTAGTTTCGTTCATGCACCTTCAAATGTCTCAATGGATAAGCTATCACCTAATCATGTTGCATAAGCACATAACCCAACTCAATTTGAGAAGCATCATAATATACCACTGTCACGACCCGATTAGGGGTCTAGATGTGACATGGGGAAAGAGAACCCGAAGGCTCTCGATCAAGCCATCATAGTATCAACTAATCATTTGCTCAAAGAATGTGGAAGCATAACACATAATTTAATAGATTAGGATTTCTCAATAATGAGCTCAACTTTTAAAAACATGATCAAATACCAAGCTAAAGTCATTCATACGATATACATAAAGTCAAAGTTAACTA
>JBCEWC010003614.1:0-29701 GCA_038996855.1 Solanum aculeatissimum
AGTGAATATAAGAAAGGACAATATATCAATATGCCATGAAATCATGATGCATGAAATGCCATAATGCTTAAAATAGAAGGGATGAAACCATAACCGACATCCAAATCCATGTGAGCTACAACATGAACTTGCCCAATGAAATTGGATCGGGAAAGATTACTTGCAAAGGGTAATCTCACTACACCTTACGGGTCTCTCATTTTGGTGTAATGGCCACCTTCCTTACGGGTCTCCCATTTTGGAAGAATTTACATAGCATAGCATATCATATCAAAGCATGCCTTACGGGTCTCCCATTTCAGTAGCAACCTATGGAGGCACATAGTTTTAGAAAATGAGTGGGATCCTTGGGGATAACCCACTTACTATTCCAATCCTTCTCGGTACTAAGTCAACATCCCACAAGAATACGTATACATATGCATGCTTTTAAAATATAAACTTGACACTTGAACTTCAAATCATGCATACTTTGGCTTAGAAGCCGAACATACTTTCAATACTCTTTTGCATACTTAACAAGAGTTAAACATATTTCATAGTCATACATCATGGTATAAAAAGCCAAACAAGTTTTCATGTCATACTTTATGCACAAGAGTAGCTCCATATATATCATACTTTTCAAATCATATTAGTGTAAACACCCATGTTGCTCAAAAAGCCATAGCATAGACTTAGTGTGATCACAACTTAGTCAAATCCATACTTGTTCAAAATCATAGTCATAAACATGTTTGGGACTTAGCCCACATCAAAGATTCCATCAAAATCCATGAATCATGCATGCAATTCCATGAGGAATAATATGAATAGCATGGGTAATGAAATTCAAACTTTACATTCAAATAAAGAATAATTCATTAGAAATTCAAGTCAAATCCACCTTCAAAACATCATTTAGGTAATACCCATGCATAAATCAAGAGCACAAGGGACATGCATAACTAGATCATCATCAAACCTTTAACCCTTCATGAAATTCAAACTCAAACCAACTTTAAATCACCTAATTTCTACAACACATAATCCCAATCAATTAATTACTTCAAAATTTAAAGAATCCAACCTTAATTAAAAATTAAAAATCAAATTTATAGAGGAGGGTTCTTGGGTCTTCATGGATGAAAGGGAATCCATGAATCAAACCCACATACCTTACAATTGACCAAAGGAATTGAAGAACTTCACAACAAGGATGATCTTCCCCAAATTTCTTCAAGCTTTCAACAACGGAGGTCAAGAGAATTTAGGAAATTTCAAAGTGTAATTGAGAGAATTTTTTTTAATTTAAGACCACCATTGGGGGTCAAGGGCTGAGCAACACCCCCAGTCTTTATCATAATAATTCAAAGCAAATGGAAATATAAGAGGGGGGCATAAAACTTATCTCCTCCTAGAGATGGTACTCCAAAGAGACCCTAATATAGTGGACTATCCAAGTAGATCATAAGAGAGGACTCCTCTCATTACAAAGTACTAGGAAAACAATAAAATGGGAGACTCTCCTTTTACAATTTTTACAGAATCCTGTTCCTAATTCTATATCTCTGAATTAGTGTAAGGATCTGTGAAGTTGTGGTAGATAGCTATGGTGGCTTTCTCATCCTCTTTGATTGTTTCCTTCTGAATGTTATTACCTGCATCTTGTCCATTTTTAGGTGAGCTCTACTGTCTCTTGGAAGGATACTGATATCTTGAAACATCTGTGGCCTGCTGCATTGTTGATTGAATTTAGCTAATCAATCTGCAACCTGGTTAGCTTCTCTGAGGACATGTCTGCAAGTGAATTCCTGTATGTGAACTCTGGAATATTAGATTCTGTCTACCTCTTTTTGTAATTTCTAGGGGGGAGTGGCTATGTGATTTATCCATGAGCTGAGAATCTCTGCATCCACCTCAAGATGGACTTTACTGAACCCCATTTGGACACAAAGTTCCAAACCTATGACTGATGTTATGGATTCTGCTTGTTGGTTAGTTCCCTGGCCCAAAGGGTGAGCAAATGCTGTAATCAGGTCTCCTTTACTATCCCTCAGTACTCCTCCTGCTCCAATACTGCCTGGATTGCTCAGTGCACTACCATCAGTGTTAACTTTGATCCACTGTCCTTCAGGCTTAAGCCACTGAATGGGAGTTATCTTGATCTCATACTGACACTTCCCTACCCAACTGGTGAAGTCTTTCCATCTATATGGCCAGTCCATATAGGGGAAGGCTGTCCTCAAGGTCATGATAGTATCTCTGATCACCATGTACCTAGTTCTAGTATAGTTAGGTGTTTTACCATCATATTTTTCTAAGCATCTACTCTTCCACAAGTTCCAGTAGATATAGATGGGAATGGCTTGGATCATCAGTCTGTGGGCATCATTGTTGTATTTGTTCCCCCACCAGCTCCTAAGGATCCTTTTAAGTGAAGCCTCCTCCAGATTAATGCCAATGGATCTAGGAAAGTAGATCCAGATATTTCTGGAAAAGTTTCCATTCATGATAATATGGTCAATAGTCTCTTCTCTTGGGTTAGAACAGCAGTAGCAGTTAGAAGGGTCATAACCAAAGGTGACAAGCTTTTCATTAGTAGGTAATTTAATCCTAAGGGCCCTCCATAGCAGAAAGGAGCACTTGAAAGGGATAGCTTTGTGCCAAGTCAATTTATTTTAATCATTCTGGCTGAGGAGGTTGTAAACTCTGCACTTGGATTAAGGGTCCAAATGGGTTTGTCCCTAATGCTACTAAGAACCTGGATAGGGGTATTCAAAATCTCAGTTAGGAATTGGGGGGGAGCCATATCTCTAAGTCTTTCCTGGTCCCATTGTCCATTGAGCACAGTAATTGAGAGCCTTAGAATAGATGAAAAGGGTTTAGGGTTAGGTTAAGGGGGTTTAGGGGACCTTAGAAAGCCTAACAGGGGCATAGGAATTAATTAAATTATGAATTAACCATTAATGAAACAGACAATTAACTGAAACACAGTGTCACACGGTTGGATTCAGGGGTCCTTCCAGTGGTGCATGGTTCGTGTATTGGACAGTGTGCTTTGCCTTAGGTTCGTCTTCGGCTTGAACTCTCGGTGACTTTCTGGATCACTTCACGGAAGAGTATCACGGACCATGTGTCTTCACACGTACCGTGTACTGGTCCGTGGAGCCACACTTGGCCCAGAGTCCAGCCCTAAACCCTTTCCCACTCACTGCCTCAGCTCACGGGACCCCCTCACGGTCAGTTTGGAGTCCTACCGACCGTGGGGTGGTGCGTAGGACTTAACTTGGTCTATTGGTTGGATCCTGACCACTTTGAACCCACTGGATCACTTCACGACCACCCTCACGGACCGTGGACCCTCACACGGTCTGTGGTCCATCCCTTAACTCAGTTTCCAGAACTTGTTTCCAGCGTCCTTCAAATTACAAGCAGTCTCACTGTTTTGACCATAACCTCCTCATATGAATTCCAAATTGAGTGAAACCAGTTGTGTTGCGAAGATAACTCAAATAGATTCAATTTGATATGTAGTAGCATAGACAGTTCATCTCGTACCAAAAGTTATGATTCCTCAAAGTACACTGCCCAAACGACCTCTCTAGGCCACCAAAAGGTCCGTTTTGAATTCTGCCACTTACACTCAACCCATGGCTACCAAAATTCAACCATGACCAGTAAAACATGATACAAGATCAACCATTAAGAATTTCAAAAAACAAATTGAGTCGTTACACCAAACTTGAGGATGAGGCTATGGAAAAGTTTGTCGATGAGGTGGAGATTGATGACTCATTCCCTGATAAGAGAGTGTTGGAGGCATCACACAATTTGATACCATGGTTCACCAATTATGCAACTACTTAGTCAGTGATGTTGTGCCATGAGATTTGACTTCTCACCAGTGACATAAGTTTATGTCTGATATGTAGAAGTCTCTTTGGGATGAACCATATTTGTTTTTTGTATGTACAGATAGGATTATTCATCACTTTATTTCTGAGGCTGAGATGATGAGTATTTTTTAGGCTTGCTATTCATCATTGGTCAGTGGGCATCATAGTGAAATTCAGACAACACATAAGATCTTGCAGTATGGCTACTACTGGACAACCATCCATTAAGATTCCCATGATATGATGAAGCTTGTGAAAAGTGCTAGAGAGAAGGTGGATTTTCCCAAAAGCATGAGCTCCCACTTAACCCCATTATGGTGATTGAGTTATTTGATGGTTGGTGTATAGACTTTATGGGACCGTTTCGAATGGGAATAAGTATATTTTAGTTGTTGTGGACTATGTCTTAAAATGGGTAGAAGAGGTTGTGCTTCCTAACAATGAAGGTAAAAGTGTCATGGTATTTCTCAAAAGAAATATCTTCTCATGATTTGCCATTCCTCGTGCGATCATAAGCGATGGAGGTTCCCATTTTTGCAATAGATTGTTCAAGGCTCTTCTAAAGAAGTATGGGGTGAAGCATAGTATGGCAACGCTTTACTATCCCCAGATGAATGGGAAAGTTGAGGTATCTAACAGGGAGATTAAACTGATTTTTTCCAAATAGTGAATGCAAACTGGTCAGATTGGTTATGAAGGCTAGATGATGCGTTATGGGCATACCGAACTGCATTCAAAACTCCCATCAGTATGTCTCCTTACCAACTTATTCTTTGTAAGGCTTGTCACTTATCTCTAGAGCTTGAGCAAAAAGCAATGTGGGCACTCAAAAAGCTAAATCAAGACTGGAATGATGCAGCTAATTCAAGGATGAGCCAACTCAACAATCTTGATGAGTTTTTCTTGAGGGAATATAAGAGATCAGTATTGTACAATCAAAGGATGATGTTGTATCATGATCTTCACATTGAGCATCGTCAATTCACACTAAGAGACTTGGTTTTATTGTTCAATTTAAGGCTGCGGTTGTTTCCTGGAAAATTTAATTTCAAATGGTTGGTCCTTACAAGGTGACACATGTTTTCAACCATGGGGTGCTGAGTTGGAATACAAAGACGACACAAGGTTCAAAGTCAATGGCTAGAGAATCAAACTATACTTTTGCAATGTTGATGAAGTCAAGATAGTTGAAGTATGGACAGTTGACAAAGTCTGAGTAATCAAGTAGTCTAAGTCGTGTCACGATAATAAATTACGCACCACTTGGGAGGCAAACCAAGATACTAGTTATAGTTTTCATGTATTTGTGTTAGATTTTATTTTTGGATTCATAGGTAGTTTAAAGTTTCATGTTTTTGTTGTATTTTTAGACTCATAGACTAGAAAGTTATAGGGTAAAAACTTATTTTGATGAGAATATGTAGGAACAGGGTGAAGGCAGTAAACCAGTCCCAAAAGTGAGAAAATTGGGTTCAACGTGTCAGCGTACGAATCATGGTTTAAACTAGGGCCCGAGGAACTGATCATAGAAGCAATTCCAGATAGCATGGAATTGCTTCTATGAACTTCAAATCCACGATCCAACTTTACAATATGTAGAAAAGACTATAGGTCATAAATAGGGTTCGTGGATTCCAGGTAAGTTTTTCTGGAAATTTGCTAAGTGTTGGGGGGGATTCTACGAACACAACCCATGGTCCGTAGATCATTCCATAGCCCGTGGATGAATATTTAAAATCCAGGCTTTGAAAAGTTACTTTTTGAAATCATGAAATCAAAATTCACGGACCGTAGAACAATCCACGACCCGTAATTGGGGTTTCATGGAGTCAAAATGCCACTTTTACCTGACCCGGTAAACTAAATAAAAAGGGGGGAAAATACTTTTTACCTCTAATTTTCTCAAAAATTAAACAATCCCAAAAATTCCGACCACCCCCAACCATTATTCTGGCGATCCCAGGGTTTCTCCTATTTTGGTTTTTCATCATTTTTTTGTTGATATATTTGAAATTCCAATATGTATTTCTCTTTAACACTTCCAACTTTTCGAGTTCGAATTTATGGCTTATGAATCTAGTGAAGTTGAATTTGTTGATGTTCTTTCCCTAGGAATAATGAAGCATGGAATTTAATTGAATTGATTGTCTGTTACTGTTTCATTGGAACTTTGGCATTAAAATTATGTTGAAAGTGTACCCATGCCTATTTGATAAGAAATCATGTTCATAGCACTCCGTAATACCTATTCATAAGAATTATCATGCTAATGTGCTGATGAAGTTTGCATAAATTATATGGGCAAGGGTACAATGTTGAAGTAGGGCAATGGAAAATGGAATATTGGAATGTATAAAGATTATATGTATTGTGTTGGTCATGTGTCTTGATTCATTAGTCAGTGGGAGTATTTGGGATGATTTGGGTTGAATTAAGATGTGTGGGGTTGGATAATAATTTAATATAGATTGAGTTTGGAATAGAGATTTTGTTGAATATATGTTGATAATCTTGGATTGTGTTTGGCTTGACAGAGGACTTTCATTTTCTTTGATTTTGTACCCCCTTTTGTTATGGAATAGTCTATACACTTATATAAGTTTTGACATTCCTCGACTGGGCCATTAGCTGAAATTTAGTATCATAATGCATGTGTTGAAAATGAGTTTTGCCTTACAATTTTCAGACGTTGTATACCCAACTTTATGAGGGTCTTTTACGACCCGTGGTATCAATAAAGGACTATAATTGCCCCTCATACAAAGGGGTTCAACAACTTGAAATTTCAAAGTTAACAAAATGAACCTGTTTACGAGTTGTAGTTCCAACTATGGCTCGTAACCAGTGTTTGTAGTTTTCCATACCTACAAAGTATTTTCTACGTTTGCAACCAAAACCCAGTCTATGACTCGTAGTTCAAACCACGGGTCATGACTATGGTCGTAGTTGCATTTCTAGTGGCTTAAAGTATTGTTACCATATTTCCACGAAGGCCTTCTACGACCCTTATTAACTCTACGACCCATAGACGAGCCTTCGTAGTTCATTTTGTGGTTACTCCTAGTTAAGTTTTATTTCTCTTTTTGCACTTTCTTGGACTCATGTGGGCTTGTATTATTGTGTTTGAAAATATCATGGGTCCCCAACCAAGACGTGAGGATATTCAGGCCCTCCATGATAGACTTCATGACAAGTCGACAAACTCATAGACTAGTGGCTTGGTAGAGAAGCTCGATGTCTATCTAGATGAGAGAATCGATCCATGACTCACTAGGGCAGTATCAATAAAGATAGTACCAACCCAACCATCAGCCACTATACCAAAACATCTCGGTCCGAGAAGGGAGGCTCAGATAGGACCTGTTCTATATTGATGACGGACTCCAGGGAAGAGTCCCGATCAGGATCCCTAGATCATGATGGATCAATCTCGGATGATAAGTCTGGTTCAAAGTCGAAGGATTCAGGCAAGTTTGTCATGGTACCTGTTCATGTAGTTGGACAACTGAGATGTTAGTGCGTCAAGGATATACTGGCTATCTATAGAGAGGACTTCTATCATGATAATAGAGGCTGGCACAACCAGACCATATATGAGGAGCCCTAGATATTGACATACAATTTTGATGGTATGTCAATCCTTTGTGACACTATAGCTCGATATATGCTGGATTGCCTAACAACTCTATCAGAGAAGTAATTTTGATATTAGTTCATGAGTTTTATGCGTCCTATGTTGCTATAGTGATAAAGGCTATGGCGAAGAAGGCTAAGCCTATTTCTTAGCCTAGATTGACTCGAACGTTGGTACAAGGTATTCCTATTGATCTGTCAGAGACCACCATCCATAGATTTTTTTTGTGTTGATTACCAAGCCCCCCTGACTACAATAGAGTTCAACTATAGATTGGGGCAAGAACGAGATCATTTTGTTATGAGAGATGTGGCCCAAAAAGCAGCCTTATTGAGATGGATTGCCAACTATATTGTTGAGCGAGAAATGGATGCTGACTAGGTATCTAGCCTCACACCTATTATTAAGGCCTTACTCAACTTTGCTGGTAAGTTATGGTGGGCACTGGTTCACACACGGATCTTGTCGACATATGCAGATAATACTCATACTCTACACCGCGTAGTGCTTGTTGCCAGCATAATAGCTAACTATGACATCAACTTTGCTTGCTACATAGTTGAGGGGATACGTGAGTGAGTTTTGAGGAGGTCAACATCTATCTCATTCCTATGTTTGGTTCACAAGCTATTTATAGAAGTAGGGATCGAGATTATCCCAATGTTGATGATATGATCGATATCCAAAGGACCCAGGATACTGGCCTAATAAAGGTTGATGAGAATCTAGTTGCACCAAGGTGAGCACCACACTCTATAATCCGATTACCTAAGCTATTCACCGAGCCTCCGCATGCTGAGGTTACTACCACTGCTGCTGATGTTAATGAGTCTGAGAGGCCCCCAAAGACTAATATTGAGATAGAGACAAGGCCCACTTCTACTTTCTCTACTATACCAAAGGTCGTGCTTACACATCCTTAGCCCGCGGGTATGATTTATATATCCGTGGAGTCTATCGAGGCTGTAGTACAACGGAAGGCTCATACTAAGTCTCAATTGGCTCAATTACTATAGCAGATCAAACCTTGGGTTTGCAAGTCCATTTCCAAGTCCAAGAAGCATATACAGGAGCACTATATGACCATACTTAAGCAGAGATTGGAACTTCTACATGGCCTTGTGGATGCATTTGAGAGTTCTATGAAGGATCACCTCAGTTTGACCCAGACTCTGGATATGACTGTGTCCAGGTGGAGATTGAACAACTTCCTGAGGAGATAAGGGTAGTAGCTCCAAAATCACTGATGATTCCTATGCCTACTATCCCTATACTGGTTCTAGACTTGTTTGTAGATGAGCTTGTAGCTTTCACTTCTGGGAAGATGCGACATACAAGAGATGATAATCCTGAGGCTGCTCGATGACATGTCGAGAGGCTGGAAAGAGAATAGTTAGAGGCTTCTAAAAAAGCCTCTACAATAGATAAGGTGATGCGGCGTGCACGATATCAGAAGATTATAGTGGGTGCCAGACCATCAGGATAGGCTGCTACAACTGAGGAGGCCACCCAACAGGTTGAAGGTGGTGAATCACAAACTAACATCGATGCTTAGGTGCTTAGTTACACTCTTTTTGGACCCCCTACATTAGCGTTTGGTTTATTTTGTTGCATTAAGGACTATGCAAATGTTTTTTGATAGGGTATGGGTTGTTATAGGCCTCAACAAAGTCTGAGTAACCAAGGCTTATTTTTACTCTAATTTTTTATCTTGCTTATATTTTTTCCCTTAGGACATTTACTTTTTGTTGAACTGACACGTTTAGGATGTATAAGTAGTATTGGTAGCATGTTGTACTGATATATGTAGCATATATTCGTTTATACTGAAAAATGATACCCCTATGTTTTTTTTCAAATTGATGATGTGTTGAATAATAGCTTTGATACCAATCATGTTAGATCGGTAGTTGACAGTGTTTGTTCTGATCAGATAAGGATAAAGTGTGATCAAAAGCATGATATGAGAGTTTACATTGACAATGTATTCAATTCCAAGTGTGTGAGTTTTATTGTGAAATTCTTAGACTGTGTTTCAGTCCAAAGCTTGCCTTGTTAGTCGAACTGAGACCGTAGGTTAGTTGGTTAGGAAAGGATCATAGGCCATTGTTCATAATAGTCCAATTAGCCTAAAATAACCAACCAACTGCAGTATTTATCCCTTGATCCTAATGTTTGAGTCGTACATGTACCTTTTCTTTTTAAATACCTAAGTCATCAAACTTTTTTGTCTATTTAAATCTTGAATTTGGCCCTGGTCCCTCCTTGAATATTGTGCATATCAACTTAGGCTAAAAGACTAAGTTGAGGGTGGCTACCCATAAGTGTTTCTGGTTCATAAGTTGAATATCATGCACCTTAACTTAAGCTAAAAGCCCAAGTTAAGGATGTCTGCTGCAAAGAAATCATAGCTAGAAGGGTAGGGAAGCATAGTAGTACAATGAAAATAGGGAAAAATATGAAACATGTGTGAGAAAAGTAAATAAATGCCAAAATGTGAGCTGAAAAGAAAAAGAATTGAGAAAAATAAAAGGTAATTAGCTGAAAATTAGGTGAGTGCACCCAAAAATGTTTGAAATAGGAAAATAGGAACAATGAGTTATGAAAATGTCAGGTTGGTAAGGCAAAGCATAGAATAACGCAGTGTCAAGGAGGAAAATCAGTCACTATGTTCCAAATATATCGTACCAAGCTCCCTGAGCCTACATTACAAGATAAGAAAGTCCTATAGTGATCCTATTCCAACTAGTCGAATGTCATGGTCACGAATATAGGGGAAAGTCTATGGTATTGTACATAGTGCTTGAATATCAATCGAGAGTGTGAGCATATTTGTTAGTACCTAGCATTGAATAGTAACACATTAGTTTGAGTGAACTACAAGACTTCTTTTTGTAAGGGCACTTGAATTACATTACAAAGTGAGGACTATCTCGGTAATTGTTGCTTATTGCATTGCCTTGCCTGTCAAAGTTACTTTGTCATATATTGATATGCATGAGTCTATTTGATAACTGTCTTGTATATGCACTAATAGTTTGAAAGGGTATCTTTGATTGATTGAGATATGATGTATGCCATGAGATTGAGGTCTATGTGTTTGTTGTACTACATATGTTAGATTGAGTCCATCCCTTGAGGACAAGCAATAATTTTAAGTTGAGGGTGTTGATGTGCCACCAAAATACGACACTTTGAATTCTTTAAACTTATAATTTTGTGCATTCTCTAAGCAATGTTAGTAGATTTGATGTGTTTTTATGTTGATATTTCAGGGTTATAGGATTCAGGGTGTTTTTGTGAAGATTTGCAAAAGTTAATACTTTTTGGTGATGTACGAGACCACCTATGGTTCGTGGTTTGATCCACGAACCGTAGGTGGGGGTTTATAGTCCTGAACCAGTGCTAGACAGATTTTTGAAGTGGTATCTATGATTAACAGGATGGGTCGTGGTTTATTTCACGACCCATAGACTTGTTCTTGAAAGGGAGGCCTGGAGATTTGCTAAGTTTCTGAAAGTTAACAAGATGAAGGACCCTATGGATTGTAGTCTAATCTATGAGTCATAGAAAGCAACTCGTACATGGATAGTAGATTTTTAAGATACAAACTATAAAAACCTTCCACAAGTCATAAACATTATCACGACCCGTAAATTGGCACATGGAAGACCCCGAATCTAGTTGTGCAAACTAAGTTAGTATTTGATTTTCTTTTATTACAAATAGGAGTTTTAGTTTATTTTAGACGTACAGAACTACATAACACATAATTATTACCTTTTTTAAGCTTGTTATTGGAGATTTTGAGTGGATAAATTTTGTCTTCATCTTCGGATCTGAATTTTGCTATTTACGTGGAGATTACAGATTTTATATTCTTCAATTCTTCATTGTTAGTGTTTCATTATGCAAACATATAACATAATTTCTTTATCTACAATGAACATGAATAGCTAAATCTACAACTAGGATTGTAGAAACCATGAAGAACTAGTAAAGTAAAACCAAATGATTTGTAATCCTTGGAAAATATGCATGCATTATTATTTATCTCTTCATTTTGAATGCTTTTTAATGGTTGCCAACGTTAGAATTTGTCTTATTCTTACTTGCCAGCCCAAGGGGGTAATAAATAGGAAAAGGGGTAAGTAACCAGATTTGACGTGAGCACACTCATCTAATCAACCTGAATGGCCTAAGGGATGTTTGTAATAGGACCAAGGTTAGTAATGCGACACCCGTAGACGACCAAAGTTGCATAGTGAAATTTGTCAAGTTACCGGTCGAAGGAATTAGGTGAACATAACTTACCAGTTCTACATGCTACATACTAGAAAAGGTTACAATTATTATGACTCTCATACTCAAGGAAGCTGTAGCTTTGTTACTTATAGCCCTTAGATATGTACAACATGCTTCAACACTAGCCCCAACTCCACCAGCACAACAGGATCAACCTACCACTCTAATGCTAGAGGGGAAGTCCCTAACTCTCATTCTAGAAAGGTACCTAGCCCTAGTGCCTTCCCCTGACTAGCTAAATATTGTAAAGGATTCTATGTAATTTCAGGATCAGAGGGTGCTTCGATATTTCATCAGATTGGCTCCACCTAAGTTCTTAGGGGTAGTTGAAGAGAATGCCATGAGTTTCTAATGTTTTGTAGTGAGAGACTATATACTTTGAGGTTGTTGGATTCTCGAGAGGCAAATTTTACTACAGTTCATCTTGATGGACCCCTTAGGTACTGATGGTGTGCTTATATGGATACTAGACTAGTTGGTTCATCACTGGTGTCATGGATAGAGTTTTTGGAGGCATTCTTGGTTAGGTTATATCCTAGGAGTCTCAAAGATAGGCTTCTCTATTAGTTCTCGAGGTTGGAGTCGGTCACCATGATTATGCCTGAGTATGAGGCTAGATTTCATGAGTTCTCCAGGCATGCCACTATGAAACTACCTACTTAGGAGAAGAGATCAGATGTTTTGTTAGGGGGTTGAGGACATAATTGAGGATTGAGACTCAGTCATTAGTTACAACAGTTTGTTCTTTCCTGGATATTATTGACCATAGTCATACTATTGAACAAGTTCATCGTGAGGCCTATGAGGGAAGCAACAAGCGGGCCTGCTATGAAGGCAGCTACAATGGGACTCAGTACAAGTCTAGGGAGCACTATGATAGGTCACAACAGAGATTCCATCTAGGCTAGTCCAGTCACTCGTTCAGCTTCACTTCATACTTTGGAGGGTGACCAATAATATTAGTATACCCCTAGTTAGGGTGGCCCTGATGTGCTGCTGAAATACAACACTTTTGATGCTTAAAACTTGTAATTTTGGGTGTTCTCAATGCAATGTTGGTAGATTTGACGTGTTTTTATGTCTATTTTACAGGATTATAGGGTTGGTATGATTTTTGGGCAAAGTGTGCCGAAAATGTTGATTTTGAGGATTCAAAAAACCTTTTACAGGTCATGGATGATTCCACGAGCCGTAGAAGTGGTGTCGTAGTAAATTCTAGTGAAGGGTGATTTTCAAAAGTTTAAATCTATGAGCAAGTTGACAAGCCATAAACCATTGTACGAGTCATAGATCAACCATTGTACCCTAAGGATCAGAGATTGGGGAGTTACTGGAAAGTCATCAGACAAAACCCTCTATGGGTTGTAGAATCTTATACGGCCCGTAGAAGGGTCTTTTAGAAGTCACCCCAATTTTGAAGATGAAGCCCATGAAATCCCAACTATGGGTTGTGGAACATTTTATGGCCAGTAGAGAATGCCCATAGAGCCTGCCAACCCAGTTTTCCTAGTTTGATTTGGCTTTGTATTTTAGACATTATAAATAGGTTTTTTAGGTTATTTTTCAAAAAGGGTGGACAAAGAGTTCGTAGTAGTTCATAGTTTTCAGTATTTTTGGAGAGTGAAAAATAATCTTTTGTGTTTTTTATTCTTGTGATTGCTATTGAAGAGTTGAATTTCTTGTTCGTAAATTCATTCGTGTAACTTCTCAATTATGTTATTATATATCATAATTCTTGGATCTACACTAATTATGATTAGCTAAATCCACAACTAGGAATGTGGGAACCATAAAGAACTAACAAGGTAAAACTGGATAATACGTAATTCTTGGAAAGTGTGTATGAATGTATTAATTAATTCTCTTCATCTTAAACGCTTTTAAGTGGTGGCCAATGTTAGAACTCGCCTAGTGTTACTTGGTAGATCAAGGAGGTAATGAATAGAAAAAAATAATAATTAATTGGATTCAATTGATGTTTTCTCGTCTAATCAATCAAACTGGATCAAGGAGAGGGTGTATGGGGACAATAGGTGTGAGACCCAGTGTTTCTCGTCCTCCATAATATACATAGTGTGGCATGTTTGTAAGGAATATATGATTTTGGATGGAACCTAAGGATAATAAGGCTGAAAATCAATGTCAATATCAAGAACTTAATGTTTTAAGTAAAAGGAATCCCCAAAATATACATTTGAGATTAAATAAATAGCCCCAGTGGCACCCCGCCCTTTTCAAAATGTTAAATTCAGTTTCACCTCTTGGATAGGACTAAGAGTGCATAATTTGATTATAATAGATTTTTAAGGGGTATTTTAATAGCCCAAAATTCATATGTTAACTTTTGGAGTCAAGGAAGTTGCAAGATAAAAGTTGGCCAAAGTTATCGTAAGCTTCTTTAAGCAATCCTTCTTAAATTAAGGTCAAATGTATCAGACCATATCTCCCAAATTATATATAGTTAGAAGGTCCATGAACTATAAAATTGAAGGTCTACGAGTCTAGTTTTCAACGCATAAAACCCTGCATCAATACATTTTAGCACAAAATCTGGGAAATTCCCAAAATATCAAATGTGATATTTTACCATTCTATTTCTAGGAAGACCTTCTGTGAAAGGCATTGGGATTGTAGCTATATTGTTTTCATGATGGTATTAGGTTGGTATTCCATTTGAATGCTCAACTGGATATTTAATATCTATATATCAATTTATCAATTTTTCCTCACTATCGATTAACATGTTGAGGTGTTGCTCTTTTTTGTGGGGTGTCACTAAAAATAAAGGCAGGTTACAAGGAGAATGTAATATTCATAATCAATCCATTTTCCTTATTAAGACTATATTTGAAGCACTTAGAAAGCAACATGTTAATTTCCAATAATCTCCAGTATAACGCTTTTATTTAAACTATTAAGGCACTTTATTCCTTTTAAATATTTCTTTTTACTAAATGACACGAAACCAAGAATAAGCATTATGTGAAGCATCTTTATAAACCTTTTAAGATTTAAGTCCTCATTCTAAATGTTAAGTTAAGTTCCCCAGACGTATTCAAAAGGTATGTAAGACCCCGCCAGTCATGTGTATATGCTATGATAATGATTATGATGTTATGAGTATAAGTGTACCAATGAGCCAAGATTGGCTAAATTCATGTTATGGCTCAATAAGTGTATTCATATCATACATTGCACGTTATGCATGGACTTCGAGCTATAATTGGAGGTATGGGGCCTATTTGTCCAACTGACTATATATATGTATATGATACGGATGGCCACAGGTTGGCAAATATGATGTCGGGTTGCTCCCGGAAAGCACCACCACTACTAGCATTTGGTTGGGTATGTCATGCATTGTATCTATATATATGTATTCATGACATGTGATTACCCGAACATACCATGCATATTTTATCACTAGGAAGTTGAGTGTTAGTCATTGAGATTACTCGAGTTTTGGTTACATGTGGTATTTCTATTACCTTTTTTACTATAATTATCTATGGTTTTACTTTTTGCCTTACATACCAGTACATGTTTATTCGTACTGACAACTCGTTGCCTGGGAATGCTGCATTTTATTTCATTCGTGTAGGTTCAGGTAGGGACTCTGATCGATCCCTCCACTAGGAGCTCGGTTAAGTTATGAGTTGGTAAGCTCCACCTCTTCCTGGAGCTTTCACTGGATGCTTATTTTTGTTGTACAGTTGGGTATAGTTGGGGCCCTGTCCCAACAATGTTAGTGACACTCTTAGAGGCTATTGTGGACATGTTATTTTGGGTTATTTGTTTTTGTAACTTTCAGTCTATAGTCATAGGATTGGTATGTATATATGTAGTGTGTGACTGTGCCTTTGTTGTTGCAGTCTTGTCGTCTAGCTAGTACTTTATCATTTTTGTTTACCTATCCTGATATGCTTGGTTACTATTAAGCAGGTCATGACCCAAACGGGTACAGGCTTAGTTTTTCAGATACTGTGTTGCCCGATATTTTGGCCCTTAGTTTAGTAATGAGCATGGTCAGTGGCTTACGCGGCCAATGGCAGTATCGAGTGCTAGTCATGCCTCCCCTTATTTTGGAGCGTGACAATAGGTAAGAGTTAGTAGTGTCACACTACGGTGATGGATCAAATCCCGAGGTGAAATTTACCTTATAGCTGGATCAAAGTGTTTGGTAAACGTAACTTATTATTCTACATTTACACACTAGAAAAGATTACAATTATCTAGTAATGCTAAGTTAGGAAATTATGGGGAACACATCACCCTAGTTAGCTCTTCTCCGGACTTCATAATGCTTGCATTAGTCTAGGTTTATTTACAATTACAACCCCCCCTCCTTCGGGAGATAAGCAGGATAATCACCCCACTTTGCATTGAACTATTCTGGAATCTACAATATTCCCTGTGGGATTCAACCTTAACCTTTGTTAGGTTATTTACTTGACAAAGACCGCTTTAACCTTAAAAAGGAGGTGTAGCTTGAGCGATATTCGGTATTTTGGCATCGTTGTTGGGAATACGGCTAGACTTGTTTAGTTCAAGTAATTTGGGGATTAATCCTGATTTCCCTAATATTACATTTTTTGTTGTTTTTGTTTCATTTCAACATGTAGGTGTAGTGTATGCACAATACTCGGAGCCAAGACAACCCCTTGACTCCGCTTGACCCAATGATCCAAAAGACGCTGAGTAGAATGACCCAGGATAATATGAACAACTTTGATGATGATGCGATAAATGTTATAATCAATCCAAACAATAACAACCCACCTCCACTAAATCCACCACCACCGGATCCTCAAGCCATAACAAATCAATGGAATCAATATTGGCCAGACACTATGGAAATAGACATCACGGGAGCTATTATGTTACCTCCACTACCGGATGACATAAAGTTTGTCGTGTCGAATGGGTTGCTCTAAATACTGTAGAATCGTAGGTTGTTCGTGGGCCTACCATCAGAGGATCCGCACAACCATCTACACAATGTTGTGTTCATCTGCAAGAACATGATGGGAAACCAAAATCTATCTATGGATGCAATTGGTCTCCGTGTTTTCCAACTTTCTATCACAGGCAATGCAACACTATGGTTATCTAAGCTCCCACAGAGTTCAATCACCACTTAGGTTGAGTTGTAGAGGGCCTTTTTGGAGAGGTTCTTCCCAATCTTAAAGAAGCTGAAGTTGAAAGTGCAAAAATCAATAACTTTGAGTAGGTGTCTTGTGATTCACTCAATACCATGTGGGAGAGAATTACTAAATGCTTGAGGAGTGTCCCAAACCACAAAATTGTTGATGATGCCCTAGTGGAGATATTTTACAGATCCTTGGACGAGAATAACCAAGCTATGGCTGACATTATCATGGGAGACTCATTCATGATCGTCCATTTTAGAAGGTTGCATAGAGGATGAAGAGAGTGTTCAAGACAAATTGTACATGGGGGACGAAGGACAAATCTACCACAAAAAGGTTCGGTGCAAGTAGGGGCAAGTGAAGAGATGATGTCGTAGCTTGCTAGAATTTATACTAATATGGAGTTATTGATGAAGCAGAACCAACAAAGAGTGAATGCAGTATCTTATCAGCCTCCAAACAACCCATGTATGAAGAGACTTATTATGAGGAGGATAATTGTTTTGTTGCAGATCAGATGACGGGTTTTAGACCAACACCCAATAGTCTAATCAGGAGTTTTGGTGCCAAGGTCAAGGAAACCAAGGTCAAAACTTTGGAAGAGATGGTGCCTTCAGATATAACAATAGAGAAGGCTATATGACAGGAATAGGGGATAGGATAGAGAAGTTGAATGGGGACACGGAGATGGCTACAGAAATTGTCTGTATGTTCCACTGTATAATTGAGATTTTGGTGCTGGCACATCTCGCGTTGAGGAGATGTTTGATCACCTACCGAAAAAGGCTGATGCTCAGGATTAGACACTAAGGGGGATGAAATCTGACATCTCCAGCATTAATAAAAAAATTGAGTCTCATTCTTTGGTTATCAAGCAGCTTAAGCAACAGTCCGATCAGATGTCAACTCAACTGAACCATCGCCAGAAAGGTACTCTACCCAACAACACAGTTCAAAATCCTTAAAATGAGGGGTAGTGTATAGCAGTCATGACACGTGGTGGAAAGTAGACTATTGATCCTCTAATGCCAGTAGATGATGATGATGTTCGTGAGGAGATGGATGCAGCGCCGATGCCATAGAAGTTAAAACCCATTCTTAGACCTCCTCCTCCCTCCCCTCAGACACTCAAGAAGAAAGAGGAGGAAGGTAAATTCAAGCATTTTTTCTCCATGCTGAGACAACTCTCCATCAACATCCCTCTGCTTGAAGCACTGGAGAAAATGCCCGGGTACACAAACTTCATGAAGGACTTGGTCACAAAAAAGCATACTATGAGTAAGGAGCTTTCTCAAGAGCTCCAACATTGCAGTGCAATATCTACAATATCCTTGGTGTATAAGCAAGAAGATCCTAGTGCATTCACCATTCTATGCACCATAGGGGATGTCGAGTTCGCAAGGGAGCTATATGATCTAGGTGACAGCATAAAGTTAATGCCCCATGTAGTGTTCAGGAAGCTAGGCTTGGGAGCCCCTACCCCTAAAACTATGTGGTTGCTGATGGCTGACAGGATAATAAAGAAGTCTGTAGGGATACTGTATGACTTCTTTGTCAAAGTTGAGAAATTCATATTCCCCCAGACTTTGTGATCTTGATTGCAAGGTCAACTTCAAAGTCCAAATCATCTTGGGAAGACCTTTCCTAGCCATTGGGAGAGCCCTGGTGGATATGGAATTAGGCCAACTCAAATTTTGATTGAACGATGAAGAAGTCATCTTCAATATTTGTCAGTCAATGAAGCAGCCAGATGAGCTGAAGATGAAGGTTTGGGTCATTGATGAAGTCTGAGTATTAGATGGTCCAAGTCGTGTTGCGATAACAAATCAGACTCTACTTGGGAGGCAACCCAAGATACTTTGTAATAGTAGCAGTTTTCGTTTTGTTTTTAGCTTTTACACTTGTAGGTAGTTTAATTTTTGCTTTATGGTTGTAATTTGTGGACATTGGACTGGTGGCAGATAGGGTAACAGTGTGGTTTGGAAGCTTATGCAGGTACAGGACCAAGTCAACCATCTTGGGCTGAATAGGCAACAAAAAGTGATTCTATGACTAGTTCTACGGGTCGTATATTGTAAAATGTTATTTGAGGACTCGTTTGATGAGCCTAGGAAGTCATCAGACGAGACCTTCTACGAGTCGTATATTGTTCTATGACTCACAAATAGGTATCATAGGGACCTTCCTACAGAAAAGTCAGACCTAGAATAGTACCTATGAACTAGTCTATTACCCATGGAATGTTCTAGGAGTCGTACCTAGTATCATAGATTTCATTCCAGTAACAAGATTTAATGGACTATGTTTCTACAAGGGCCTTCAATGGCTCGTAGTTTTCACTATGGCTCGTAATGGAACCCTCGTAGACCACTATATGCCTAAGTTTATATGTGTTCTTACTTTTTGTTTCTTGACTCATAAGGCTAATAATGTTTGCTACACATGTGTGTTTCAGGTACTATGGCTTTGAACCCCCGTCATGAGGAGATTAGAGCCATGTGAAAGTGGTTACAAGACAATCCTACGGACTCTGATGCCGCTCCTGAGGCCAATGTCTCAATAGAGGAGCTAAGAGTCCATCCAGATGAAGAAGTTGAGCCATAACAGACACGGGCCACAACTAGACAAGCCCAGGCTCAGGCTATTGTGCTCCGTCCTCTCCAGTTTGATGAGGGAGGTGATAGGGCCAACAGTTCTATCTTGATGACCTCTTTTGAGAGAGGATCTGAGGAGGGGTCATATACCGCATCTACACTAGCACCTCGAGCACCACCCTCACCTCCAGATGCCAAATATAATTGGTGGTGTGTCGAGGGGAAACATGATATTTTCATAAAGAACTTTTAGACAAATGAGTGTGGCCGACAAGCCATTTTATTTTTTAGGAGCCCAGAGTCATCACTATAGGGTTAAAATGTATTCTAGGCCTCCAGGACATCATCACCAAATATAGGCTCCAATGGTTGGTAGAGCTGTTGGGGAAGTACTCTCTGATCATTGTTATTAAGTTTTTCACCTCCTACACCACCACAACGCTCAGCTCTCTTCCCAAGGGGAAGAAACCCCTTGCCCAGCCTTGGCCGACACACATTATGGTGAGGGGTCATCAGGTGGATATTTCAGAGACCACTATTCATTGTATACTTTTTGTGCCCGAGATCCCAGCCCCCAGATCAACAACAGAGTTTGATAGGAGAGTGAGGTAGACTCAGGAGATGGTCACTATGAGAGACTTAGTATGCCAGGCTAGTTTGATGAGATGGGTAGCCACCCAAATTATAGATTAGGGACCAAACCCTAAGTGGGTGGCTACATTAGTGGAGCCTATCATCAAGGCTTTTTTTAGTTTCCCCCCCAAGTTCTGGTGGGCAGTTGTAAGATCGTGGATTTGGCCTATACTTGCAGATAATACATTGACGTCAACCCATGTTATTTTGGTTGCCCATATCTCGAATGGCTATGAGATAGATTGGGCCCTGCTAATTGTTGAGAAGATTCATGAGGCAGCCCTGAAGTGGTTCACCTCCATCCCTTTCTGGTGCCTCATCTACA
Source organism: Solanum aculeatissimum (assembly GCA_038996855.1). NCBI lineage: Eukaryota > Viridiplantae > Streptophyta > Magnoliopsida > Solanales > Solanaceae > Solanum > Solanum aculeatissimum. Next base: position 20,520 of record JBCEWC010003614.1, read on the forward strand.
AATTATGCTTAGTGGCAGGGATGGAAAGTTTTCATCTTATGGACACTCTTATAGAGGTTTAGAAGATGCTAGATGTTAGCCTGATAAAGGTTGATGATAATCCGATGGAACTTTGACAGGATCCATGACCTCTAGTCTAAATACCAGAGATATTCATCCCAGTTCCACCGCATGAGCCTCTATCTACCATTACTATTGCTGCACCTACTGCTAAGGGTTCCCGAGATACTAAGACAAATGTGGAAAGGGGGCTTACTACTACTATTCCTGCATCAGAGGTCGTGCCCATTTCTTCAGTACCCACTGGCATGGGTTTCGTGTTTGTGGTATCTATACAGACCATGGCACAGAGACAGGCCCATACTAAGTCCCAATTGGCTCAATTACTACAGCAGATTTGACCCTGGGTCTGCCAGGTCATTTCAGAGACTAAGGCTCGTATGTGGACGTTCAAGAAGACTACTATCTAGGAGAGACTTATACCCGTGGACAGCCACATTGATACTTTTGAGTATCAAGTCCAATAGAGCCTCAACACAACATGACCTGTAGATTTGATGACCATTCAGATAGAGATCCAGTAGCTCCTGGCTGATGTGAGAGCCTCCATTGCAACATCGATTGTGTTTCCACATACCAACCCTATTGAGGTGGTGGTAGATCTTTTTGCTCCATAGGATACACCATTAACTTCCCTCGAGAAGAGGCCCCACACAGACGACCCAAATGTTATGAGACTAAAGGCAGAGATAATAGAGGAGCAGAAGATAGAGCTCGCCAGGATATGTTTGATATAGGGCAAGGAGATACAGTGAGCTCATGATATAGAGAGAGCGAGGGGTGTTGGACCCTCTAGAAATGCTCCTACAGTTGAGGAGTCCACCAGACAGGTTAAAGGTGGGCAACCTCAGTCAGAGAAAGGCGCTTAGGCACCCAGTTTTGTTTTCTATTTGACCCCTCTCTTTATTTTGAATTTTTGTGTGCATTGGGGATAATGAATATATTTTTCTATGGGGTGTGGGTATTTATAGGCCTCAATAAAGTTTGAGTAACCTTTTCCTATAACTACCATAATTTTTGAATCTGAAGGGTTTTCTTGCCTGTGTTCTTTTTCCCTAAAGATATTTCTATCTATGACATATGTTAGTTTGTATGAAAAATGATACCCACCCAAAATTTTTAATTTTTTTAGTTAACTTTGATAGAAGCCATGCATGATTGAGTATTTGACAGTGTTTGTTCTGATAAGTTAGATCAAATTACGATGAAAATCATGATCTGAGAGTCTGTGTTGATAGTGTAATCAGTGCAGTGTGTGTGAGCTTATTTACATGATTCATATAATGTCTGTCAATTCAGAACTTGCGTTGTTATTCTGACTTAGACTATAGGTTAGTTGGTTAGGAAAGGATCTTAAGTCATTGTTCTTATGAGTCCACTTAGCCAAAAGAAAAAACAACCAAATGTGTAACATATCCCTTGATCCAATGTTTTGAGCCTTGCATATACCTTCTTCTTTGTAAATACCTTAACCTTGCGTTAATGAATGATAAATCCTAAAATTGGCCCTGGTCCTTCCTTGAACATGGTGCAACTTGATTGAGGCAAAAAGCTTAAGTTGAGGGTAGCCACAAAAACTGGCCCTGGTTCAGAGGATGTATATTGTGTACCTCAACTCAAGCCAAAAGCCTAAGTTGAGGGTGAATAGTGCAAGGAAAAGTTATGAAAAATGAGGGGGAAGCTAGTGATACATAAAAAGGAGAAGAATGTGTAAAGGGGTGCGAGAAAAATAATGAGATACCTAAATATGATTTGAAAAGCAAAAGAGTGTAAAAATAAAAGGCATTGTGCTAAAATAAATGAGAGTAGGGCACCTAGAAAAGCTCGAAGTAGGAGAAAGGGAGAGTAAGAGGAAAATATTAGTGTTAGTAGGGAAAAAGTGTAGAAAAATATAGAGTCAAGGAGGGCCAATAGTCACTATGTTCCAAAAACATCACACCAAAGCCCCCCGAGCCTACGTTACAAGCCTAGCAAGTCCTAAAGTGATCTGAGTCCAACTAATCGAAAGTCATAGTTATGAGTATAGGGGAAACCATATGATATTGTTCACAGTATTTTAAATATCTTTTGCGAGAGTGAGTGACGTAGTGTAGTCCCAAGATTTGAATCTAAAAAACATCATCATTAGTGAGATATGAGACTTTTTTCTTTGAGGGCACTTGCATTACATTGTTAATATTAGACTAATTCAGTGAATGTTGATCAACATAGGTTATATCGCTTGTCATAGTTTCACTATTGAATGTATTGATCTTCATTGGTTTGTCTGATAGCTATTTGATATGTGATTGAAAGTGATGTGGGCGTCTGTGCTTGAGTTTGATGTGATGCATGCCATTGGACTAAGGTCTGTGTGTTGAGGGTGTTGATGTGTTGCCAAAATACAACACTTTTGATGCTTAAACTTGGAATTTTTGGTGTTATCAATGTGATGTTGGTAGATTTGATGTGTATTTATGTGTGTTTTGTAGGATTACAGGGTTAGTATGATTTTTGGGAGAAGTGTGCTAAAAATGATAATTTTGAGGATTCATGAATCCCTTTACGGGTCATGTTTGGCTGAATAAACATGGTGTTCTTAGAGTGTCTCGTACTTTCTCAAAAAGTTGCAATTCTGTAGATTTTGCCCAAAATCAAGCCAACTCCTATAATCCTGAAATATAGATACAAAAACACATCAAACCCACTAATATCGCTTTGAGAACACACAAAATCTCAAGTCTTAAGCATAAAAAATGTTGTATTTTGGCAGCACATCAACACCTTCAACTTAAAATTATTGCTTGTCCTCAAGCAACGGACTCAATCTACATAAGTAATATAGCAACACACGGACCTTAGTCAAATGGCATAGATCATCTAGAAATGAAGCTTAGATACCCAAACTAAAACATCAGTTCTTATCAAATAGTCATCAAACAAACCAATACATATCAATACACATCACGATGCAACTATGAAAAGCAAGGTAACCACAAATAAACAACAATCACTAAATAGCCTAAAACAAATATTGTAATGCAAGTGCCCTCACAAAAAGAAGTCTAATATCCCACTCATAATAGTATTTTTAGCTTAAATTCTTGGGACTAAATTAAATCACTCATTCTCACAAAAGATATTCAAACATTATGCTCAATACCATATGCTTTCCCCTGTACTCACAACTATGACCTTCAACTACTTGGACTAGGATCACTCTAAGACTTTCTTGGCTTGTAACGTGCTTAGGGGGCTTTGGTATGACGTTTTGGGAATGTAGTGACTAATTGTCATCCTTGACACTGCGTTATTCTATACTTTTGCCCTACCAACATGGTCATTTTTCACTCACTCTCCCTTTCTCCTATTTCAAACTTTTTTGGGTGGCTTACTCTTATTTTTAGGTCATTGCCTTTTGTTTTTATGCATTCTTTTTCTTTTTTTAGCTCATCGTTTAGGCATATATTTATTGTTCTTGCATCCATAATACATTTCCCTCTTTTTCATGTATCACTCACTTCTACCCCATTTATTGACTTTCCTTACACCAACCACCCTCAACTTAAGCTTTTAACCTGAGTTGAGGTGCACTATATCTGACCTATGAACCAGAGATACTTTTGGTAGCCACCCTCAACTTAAACGTTTTGCCTCAGTCAAGGTACATAATATTCAAGTAAGGACCAGGGTCAATTTCAGGATTTCACAATTAACAAGGATAGGTTACTTAGGTGTTTACAAAGAAAAAGGTACACTTTAAGCTTAAACATTCGGATCAAGGGATACACAATGCATTTGTTTGCTTATTTAGGCTAGGTAGACTAATATGAATAATAGTCAAAGATCTTTTCCTAACCAACTAATCTATAGTCTCAGTCAGAGTAACATGGCAAGTTCTGAATTGAAACACAGTAAAAGAATTACGCAATAAGGCTCACACAAATATGTAACGGATTACACTATCAATATAGACTCTCAAATCATGGTTGTCATCACAATTAGACCTCAGTTATCAAAACAAGCTCAATCAAACACTGACACATATGGTTGTTGTCAAAACTACCTATAACAAAAAATTTGATGGGTATCATTTTTCAACAGAACTAACATATTCCACAAACTTTACTACAATATGCTACTAATACTACTTATACATCCTAAACATACCAGTTCAATAGAAAATAAATTTCCTTGGGGAAACAACACATGCAAAAAAATCCCTCGAACTCAAAAATTAGGATAGTTATAGGTCTTGGTTACTCAGACTTCACCAAGGTCTATAACTACCCACACCCCCACAAAAAAAGATGTGTATTGCCCTCAATGCAGAAAATATAACTATATCAAAGTATAGGGGTCAAAAAATATACTTGGGTTCCTAAGCATCGATTGTTGTTGTGTCTGACCACCCTCAACCTGTTGGCAGTCTCCTAAATTGTAGCAGCATATCTAGAGGGTCCAGCACCCCTCAGCCTCTCAAGCTCATGATCCTACTGGGCTTGCTCATTTGCGATGGAGTCCCATCTAGAAACCTCACATTGCTACATCTCTATCAACTCTTCCCCCCGGCTCATGGCATCTGGATCATTAGTCACAGAAACGAGTATCTTTCTAAAGGCACAGAGTAGTGTCTCCTCGATGGAAAAAAGATCAATAAATGCCTCAATAGTAGTGTCAAGCATCGGGAATACCACTAGAGTTATTGTTATTGCTCTTATATCAACTCAGAACTGTTGAATCTCCATCTTCATCGCAGTCAAATAAGTAGGTTGGGTTAAAGTGTGGCTTTGCTCTACAATCTACTAAACGAATCTATACGATCACGTACCGGTATAAGTCTCTCCTCTATGGTGACCACACAGTGCATCCTCATGAGCTCCTCAGCCTTTGAAATAGCCTAGCGAACCCACGACCTAATCTGCTATAGTAGCTAAGTCAACTGGGTCTCAGTTTGAACTAATCTTTGTTCCATGGTTAACATAAATGCCGCAGACACATATACCATGCCCACGGGAGATATGGGTACTTTCTCTACTACAAGAGTCATAGTAGGTGGAGCAGGTATCATCTCCGTACCTGTCTCAGACTATGAGGGACCCTTAGCTCTTGGAGCATTAGTAAAACTAGACTCAGACGGTGGCACTGCTGTGGTGAACATCTCTGGCATATGGACCGAAGGTTTTGGTGATCGCCAGAGTGCCATTGGATTGGCATCAGCCTTGATCAGGCTAGCATCCAGTGTCCTTTGAACCACGATCAGAGTACCCACTTGATATATGCTACCCACCCTCGCTGCTAAGCACAGTCTATAAATCAGGCAAGGGAATAGGATATAGGTGGATCTCTTTAGGACTGCCTCATGAATTTTCTCTGCTATCAATCAGTCCCAGTTAATGTCATAGCCAGCCAAGATACTGGAAACTAATACTATATGATTCGGTGTAAGTGTATTATCAACATATTTCAACTGGGTCTGTGATCTAACCATAACCCACCAAAATATTCCGATAACGCTAAATGAGGCCTTCACTATGGATGTTAATGGTGTAGAAACCCACTTAGGGTCCTGGCCCTACTCTGCAATGTGATCAACAATCCATCTTATCAAAGAGCCCCTACAGGTTGTATATCTTTCCAAGACCCAATCCCAAGTTTGGCTTAATTTGTAGTTGAATTCAGCAGGGGATACTGGAGCCTCGTACTGGGGATCAAATAGAACCCAACAGATGATGGCCTCAGATATGTCAATTGTGACTCCCCTTACAATCATCTGTGCGAGTTGTGGCTGCGTCAGGTATCCCTTCCCTTTCAGGGTCGAGTGGGCAATGGTGGCGGCATATGAAGCATAGAACTCTTCAATCATCGCTAGGGAGTACTTCCCTGATGAATCTACCAGCCACTTTAGCCTGTAATAGGTTATGGTCTCTCAAAGCCCTAGGACACATTCAAGCCCAGTAGTAATAAGTCAAGGCTCCTTAAAAATAATGTAGGCCTACCGACCTTACTCATCGTGTTGACTGTCCTACCAGTACACACTATGTATCCAAGGCATACACCATCTACTGGTCAAAGCACCTGGGGATGAAGGTGTTATCGGGGTAGACTCTGCTGCATCAAACTCTGACTCCTCTCCTAAATTAGAGCCCTCTCGTTGTCCCGACCTTGAACCCTCTATAGAGGAGGTCATCTGGATCCAGTGCCTCGGACTCAGTCGACTCATCATGTAGTCAATTTCACATGGCCCATATCTCATCACGTCTGGGTTTTGAAGCCATAGTACCTGCAATCACATTATCACCCGAACCCATGAGTCCAATGATATAGGAAAGAAATTCAAAAAATTACAAAACTAAGTGGCCGCAGAACCTACGAAGGCTCTCTATGAGCCGTAAGGAAAAATACGAGTCGTAGAATGCCTTCATGGGTGGCAAGGCATAATAAAATTACAAAACTGCATCTACGAGACAAGGTATGACTCATAGAACAAACTATGAGCTATAAATTGGGTCGTAGATATGGTTCTGGGTTTCACATTTTTCAGGCATCACCCTACAAAACCTTTCTATGGGCCATAGATTAAACCACGACCCGTAAAAGAGCTCGTTTGATGGAATCTTAGAAATCCCCAGGCTACGGGTTTCACTCACGAGGGGTAATTACGGCTCATGGATTAATCCATAGGTCGTAGAAGGCCCTCGTGGTGTGAAAATTCTAGCAGCTTGGGTTTTCTATGTCCATCAAATGGGATCATCAACAGACCACAATAGTTATACTCAGCATCGAAGTAATAATTCCTATGCACTTTAAACAATCCCAAAAATCTCCCCAATGCCCCTTATGCGACGATTATTCACTACCCCATTAGACATCATTTTTGACATTTAAAAACATATTATGACCACCATTTGATAATTAGAAGTCATGCTCCTATGCGCGCACACACAACCACATGCCTTTTTTTTTTCAAATAATGAGTTCCTTATACTTTTAACGCCTTATAACTACATGCTTTCAAGCAACAACATTCAAAAATGAGACGACCAATTTTATTTAGCATATCAAATACACATTCTGACATTTCATAGTTTAAAATAAAGGTGACTACTCAATCATATTATTTCAAAGACAGGGGCAACACCCATTTTACACACACAAATTTCAGATTATCTTACCCAACAACAACTTAACCTAATGATACCAATTTCGATGATATACAAAAATTAAGGCAAGAACATAGAGAATTTGAATCACATAGTTGAGAAATCGAAGGAGGAGACCAAGGTGGGTGGAACCCTAGGTAGCCAAAGTGTTGCCAAAACGTTGCTAGAAAATATGAAGGTTGGTTGGACGGTGGTTGAAATCAACGGGTAGGAGAAGGGCTTAGGGTATTTTTGGGAAATTTTACAAAAATGAGAGGTAAAACTTTTATCCCTCTTTTTATTATGTTGACCGGGTCGAGTGACTATTGGGCCCAGCCTCTATGAAACACTAACTATGAGTCGTAGAAGATTCTACGGAACATAGTAACTGGTTTCATAGTGGGCCTAAACCCTAAGTTGTGAGATTAGCATCACAGACCTATCTATGGGTCGTACATGGACATACAACTCATAGAAGCCCCCTACACTTGGACAGTTTTAAGAATCTTACCTGGTGTCACGAGCTCTATTCACTGCTACAGATTTATCTACAGGCCATAAATCTTGCTCGTGGACTGGAGTGCACAATAATTTTGCTCATTGGAAGTGTTTTGTCAGTTTGTGTGCGGATCATGGTACGAACCATGAGTTGTAGAACCAATCCTAGAAGCACTTCGTGTTGCTTTTTCTAGCCCAAAAAGGTAGCTTTGGCCTTGTACCTACATACCCTACATAGAACACATGTTACCCTATATGTCATCAGTCCAAAAGTCCTAAATTACAATTGAAAGCACTAAAATGAAACTACCTACAAGTCAAAAGGCTTAAAACAAAACAAAAACACTACTCGTATATCAAATATCTTGGGCTTCCTCCTAAGTAGCACCTGATTTATTATTGCGGCATGACTTGGACCACTTGATTAATCAGACTTTATCAAGGGCTCAAACTTCCATCTTCAGGTTGTTTGGCCTCTTCATCGATTGATAGATATTGAAGACGACTTCTTCATCATTCAATCAAAACTTAGGTTGGTCTAATTCCATATCCACTACTGCTCGCCCTATGTCTAGGAAGGGCCTTACCAAGATGATTGGGACTTTGAAGTCAACTTCGCAATCAAGGATCACAAAGTCTGCAGGGAATATGGTTTTTTCCACTTTAAAAAGGACATCATATAATATCCCCATTGTTTTCTTCACCATCCTGTCAGCTATAAACAACTTCATGTTTGTAAGAGTAGGGGCTCCTAAGCCTAGCTTCCTGAATGCCGAAAGAGGCATTAGATTGATGATGGTGCCTAGATCACACAATGCCTTTCCGAACTCAACATCTCCAATGGTGTAGGGTATGGTGAATGCTCTGGTATATTTTTGCTTCTACACTAAGGACCTTGTGGATATCGCATTGCAATGCTTAAGTTCTTAAGAGATCTCCTAGCTCACAGTTCACTTTTTAGTGAGTAAGTCCTTCATGAACTTTGTATACCCGGTCATTTTCTCCAATGCTTCAATGAGAGGTATATTGATAGAGAGTTGATTTAGCATGGAGATGAAGTGCTGGAATTTACCTTCCTTCTCCTTCTTTTTGAGTCTCTATGGGAAAGTAGGGGGAGGTCTAGGAATGGGTTTCAAATTTTATGGTGTCGTTGTAACATCACTCTCCCCATCCTTAGCATAAGCATCTCTGGTCTCTACATCCTTACTTTCAACAATCTTCTTATGAACAACATCATCATCAACTGGCATCAGAAGATCAATGGTCTGCTTTCCACCATACATTGTCATTGCCATACACTACCCATCATTCTTTGGGTTCTAAACTCTGTTGTTGGGCAATGTACCTTTTTGGCGTTGGTTCAATTGAGTCGACATTTGACCGAACTGTTACTCTAGCTTCTTGATAACAACAAAATGAGACTTGATTTTTGAAACGACCCAAAAAGTTCCTAAAAATGTGCTTCGGAAGTTACCGGAAACTTGTTTTAGCTATATCTAAAAA